>OMKK01065492.1:0-21805 GCA_900302305.1 Polymixia japonica
ACAGTACAGTATACAGTACAGTACAGTATAGTATACAGTACAGTATAGTATACAGTACAGTACAGTATAGTATAGTACAGTACAGTATACAGTACAGTATAGTATAGTACAGTATACAGTACAGTACAGTATAGTATAGTATACAGTACAGTATAGTACAGTACAGTATAGTATAGTACAGTACAGTATAGTATAGTACAGTACAGTATAGTATAGTATAGTATTGTATAGTATGCAGTACAGTACAGTATAGTATAGTACAGTACAGTATAGTATAGTATGCAGTACAGTACAGTATAGTACAGTACAGTACAGTATAGTATAGTATGCAGTACAGTACAGTATAGTATAGGACAGTACAGTATAGTATAGTACAGTACAGTATAGTATAGTATGGCAGTACAGTACAGTATAGTATAGTACAGTACAGTATAGTATAGTATGCAGTACAGTACAGTATAGTACAGTACAGTATAGTATAGTATAGTACAGTACAGTATAGTATAGTATAGTATAGTACAGTATAGTATAATATAGTGCAGTATAGTATAGTATAGTAGCATAGTAGTTATTATCATACTCTTACATACCTGCATTACATCCTCACACTTATTCCACTTGGTGATGAGGAGCAGTTTGGACAGACTATCAGGGTAGCGCTCTCTGACCTCACCTCGCAGCTTCCACAGGAGCTCCTTCTCGTCCTCAAAAAACTCTGTGTAGTTTTTGTTGTCCATTATTTCTTTGAGCTTCATGTACTAGAAAGAGAAACATACAAGCGTGTTCATAAATTAGCACCGCCATGGAACGCTTTTTGAACAGCGGTAAATATCGGTGTGTGTTTTTTTTTTTTTTAATAACAATAATGAAAATATTATAAAGTATTGTTTGCTTTACCTCTTCTTTACTGGCAGTGGCCATGTCACCATTCCTCTCCAAGTCACCTATCTGAAAGCAGATGTGTATGTTTTGAGTGACTACATTGCCACATAAATAAAACACCTATCTTTCAACAGTCTGTCAACACCAACTGTTGCAGTCAAATACATATACTGTCATTATCAGAAAACAATGAGAGATTTTTGACTGTTTAAACATTATAAAGGTGTTAAACATATACCTTGTCCAGAGGAGGGTAGTACAGAGGATGTGGCCTGATGTTAGGGAAGCGAATAAGGAGTCCAGCAGCACTGTCCACATTAGGGTTCTTCTCTACTGTTCCCATTGGGTTCAGCAGGTCACTTTTATCATCTGTGATGTGTCAAAAAAAAAAGTGACAAAAAATTACATATAAAACATCGGTGGATGCTTTTATCAAAAGCGCTTTACGGTACCGTGAGTGCATATGTTTATAGCATAGGAGGCCCTAGCGGGAATCAAACCCCTAACTCTAATAATGTTAATGCCTTGCTTAACTCACAGGACCAAACCACAAACAAGGACGAATTTCTCATTACATCAGCCAGAGTAATTAACCAGTGAGCAATCTTTGCGAGTGCATGCAAATAGGCAAATAACTATCCACTTTTTAAAGCAAGTGTCGTTCTGCTCATCGGTTGAGATGCATGATGTGTGAATATATCAGGTCTACAGTGTGTCTGTGTGCACTGTGTCACTTTGGGGTAGTATTTCACCCCGTGTTCAGGGCCTACGGTGCTGCCAGTCAGTGTGGGAGAGTTGTGAACTGGGGTGTTGATGAAGTTGAGTAATGTTAGCAGAGACAAAGCTGTGAGTACCAGGAACAGACGGCCACGTGGACAGGAGGAACTCCCCGGTCTTCAGCTGGTCCTTGTAGTCAAACACCATGGTGTTTACCCAGGCTATTGGACAATCCTGGTAGGAGAGAGCGAGGTAGAGGGATAGAGAGAGAGAGAGAGAGAAATCCACACAGTTCAATACACACTAATTTAAACTAAACTCTTTAGTTTACTTCCATAATTTAATCTGAAATGGTTTTGCCTATTTCATCACGACCTCCATACAAACAAACAACATAGTTTGTGGATCTTGTAAAAAAGTAAAAGGCGAAAGCTAAGCTAACACACTGTCATATATAGATGAGGAATATATAACATAATGTGAAAATATCAGAGGATTTCTAGGTCTATGGTAAAATCTTTTACCCATACTCTGTAAATTCCAGAAAGCTCTTTTGAATTGAACCACCACTTTTAAAATTAATAACTGTTAATTATCTTTGCTGCGACAACATAAAACACATTTTGGCACCATAAGCCACCACCAAAAGCATTGGGATTTTAACAAAAGAAAAAAGAAAATCTGCAGTATAGGACTTCTTTAAAAAGAAAACACATTATTATTACAGTAACAGTATTATTACTATTTTTACTATTACTATTACTATTTTTACTTTATTTATTACTATTGTTACTATTTTTACTATTCTTACTAATAGTATTATTACTTTTTTTTAAACTATTTTTTACTATTTTTTTCCGATTTTTTGTATGATGAGTATGATGACAATAAAGGAAATCTTAAATCTTGAATTAATTATTGGAAACAGCATGGAATAAATACAGTTCTATTGTAAAAGAAAATGCTTTATTGAGAAATTTCAATTCAATTTTAAATGAAAGTTAAGTGAAGTGTGTCCAGTGTACATTTAGTTTTATAATTTATCATGAATAATTTACACTGACGCACATGATGCAACTCCTAAAAAAACCCCAAATAATGTGTGTATTGTGATGTACGATTGGTCAACTGGAACGTAAAGCAGCAAAAGAGGAAGTAAATGGAAATTATGTATGGGAAATGGGCCAGGAAGGAAACACATCTCAGTCTAAAGTGTTAAACAAAATAAACACATCTTGCTAAAAGGGAGTTACAGAGAAGAGCCACTACAAGTGAACAGGAATAGGCCAAAATAGCTCAGCTTCTGCATGCCTTCCTGGAGTCTGGCCACAGGGACTTCTCCTCCGGTTGACAAAAACAGAGAAGTGGCTGAAAAAGCAGAAGCAGGGCTGATGAAGCCTGATGCCCTTCAACACACCTGGGAACTCTCTCCTGACCCGATGCCCACGACAGCTGCAGCGCTTCAAAAACAAAACAGAGCCTTCTGCTAAGATGAAAAAGGGGAATTTGGTGTCGTGGGTTGTACTTCTCAGTGAATAAAAACAATATTTCAGAGGGAGGCTATAGGCTGCATGCAGACTGAGGTGGTGGTACTGCTGTATCGTGTGAACGAGGACTTCGAAAATAAATGTTAACAGCAAGCTAGCCAACTTTTATGCTGATGCAGCGAGCGAGGTTGATAAACTATGACTTCCAGTCTGCATTTATCGTGACGTAAACAACCACCAATATAAACAGAAATCAATTCCCTCATCAGACACTATATATTCATGAATGAGTTTGAGACTACTTACTTTGTCGTATACCATGAATTTCAGTCAGAAAGTTTTATGTCACCCTAAAACGTTGGTTAAACTCTACATTCCTGTGCTTATCTCTGACTACCAGTTAATTAATGTACGATTACATTGCAAATAGTGACATTTTAACAATTAATTTAGCCTCAACATTGAAGCTTGAAATTGTATTTTTCTTGAAACAAGTGAAAACCTCTGTCATTAGGGTGACATAATTACACTTGTTTCAAATACAGTTTATTTGATTAAAGAATTGTCTGTCGTTATTTTGAAACAAGGCAGAATAAGGTGGATCACGCCACAGGTATAGAGGAAAATGACACTTAATTGAAGAAAATTCTTAAAAACAAGTTGATGTGCATCAAAGACAAGTGAAATGATTATCAGTTTTTAAATTGTTTTAAGAAAAAAAAAGTAAAGACTCAATACTAGATACAACAAGACTAGGTCAAGTAGTAGTAGTAGTAACTAGTATATGGCTGGGCTGTGTGGTCAATGTGTGAAATTGTGGCCAAAAGCTTTGTCGGGGCTTTTCATTTGAAACAGATACATTGGCCAATGGGGAAACTCCAACACTCGGCCGGCCAATGGGGAAACTCCATCAGTCAGAGAGTCAGTGACGGACAGACATTTGCGTTTATAGGCCTGACCCCGCTGTTATGGTCCACCCAACAACTTGCTGAGATGGTTGGATCTTTTAGAGTGAACTCAGCAACATTCTTTACATAAGTTAAGCATGACTTTACAATCTACTTTGGAGAAATATAACACAATCATCCTTTTACATAAAAATATCCTTTAAACAAATATATCTTCAGAAAATATATCTTTTTTTTAATATTCCCTTCTAAACTGACCTCAGGACAGACCTTCTAGTAAATTATCTTATTTTGTATATGTTAAAATGCTCAAAGGCCGGGGAACAGTGGCTCTACATATGGGGACAGTGAGTATGAATTTAGAATTCCATGAAATGTATGTTGTAAATTCCTTCCTTCCTTGGAGTGATGCAGAGATAAAAGACTTGAAGCGGATGAGCAGTTAACCGCAGCCTTGCCACTGAATACACTTGCACAACCAGACACAGCAGCACAACACACCCACACGACACACTAGACACACCACACACTAGAGAGGAAACATGTCTGTTTGTGCTTGCTAACAAATTCACACCCACCAGTGAAAAAAACCAACACAACACGTTCGCTCGCTTGCTCACGCGTTCTATGGTACGATGGAAACCCGTGTTTGCTAAACAAGTCTTATTTTTCAGACGGACTCACAGCTTTCTTGTTCTTCTTCTTGGTGCCGCGGGGTTTCTTGGCCTTCTCGATGACGGCGTAGAGAGCGAAGCACAGGCGGCTCATCCGAGGCAGGTCCGCCACGATGATGTCGAACTCTAGCTTCTGGTTCCACAGCGGCTCAGAGGACACAGCCACCTCTGAGCTGGTCACCACCTTACAAAGCAGCTCACTGCCATGGAAGAGACCGGCCTGGACCACGAGCTACAAGACACACACACACACACACACACACACACACACACACACATGATGCAGCTTGGAACCTGAGTGATTTATCAATTATCAATTGAGGGAGATTTTTTTGTGGAAGATTTCCACAGAGTTCATTAAATGATTCAGTTTCCTGTTTCAAGGTCACGGTGTGCACGGTCAAGTTATAGAGCCTTGACTGCGTTGTATAGTCTGTCAAAAATGATAAACAACCAATGGTGTTCAGAGTCAAAATTCAATATTGTACGAGCATTAAGGTTCTGCACATTGCCAATTTTGGCTCAAGTAAGACTGGTCTGAATTTAGATTTACTAAATATATGAGTGGATATTCTCCCCTAGGGTATATTTTCAAACCTTGGCTTGCCAACTGCAGACATGACTGATAATTACGTGACAGGACAAATTTGCAATGAGTCATGATCTGCTCTGAGGCAGCATCCGGAAGTGCACTTACACTTAATAACCCATCTAAACACTAACTAAGTTAGTTATGAAACTGAATCACAAAGGCACACAGACACACATTAACCCAGTTCCCTACTAGTTTTCCCCGGCTACACTTGTTTGTCAAAAACTGTCATAGCAAAAGGCAAAAAAAAAAAAAAAAATTGAAAGGAGAGAAGGAGACAGAATTCTTTTTTTTTTTTTTACATTGCAGCATCACAACTGAAACAACTGACACAACTTCACAGCAGACACACATCAAGACAGGTCAGACACATCATGCCCTATCTGCAATAGTAACGGCATTCATCTCTCCTTTCAAAAAAAAGAAGTGCGTTAAAAGTGAGACAGAGCGTGAAGGCTGTCCTTTTCTAAGAATCTAGGCCCCAGAATGAGACGTGAAAGTCAGATAGGCCCTCCCCACTTCCTGTTTTGAAGTTTCAACCAACCGCCTTGATGAATTATGGGAAATGTGTGGTCTGGGTCATGTGACCCCATCATTTACATGTCAAACCCTCTGTTCCTACAACTGAAATTGAGAAATTGGTAAACAAGTAAATGCGACACTTCATTGAGCAGCAAAGTATGAAAAAACCCACACAAAACCACACCAACCTTCATTCCTTCATCTGCATTGACTCGGTTGCCCTGCAACAGGTGAATGTAGAAAGGCTCATTGATGGCCCACAAAGAGGAGGTATTTTGCTGTTGAAGGGGAGAGGAGAGGAAATTTGATCTTCTCCACCATTTTCTCCAAATGTTCATGACATTTCATTACATTCACCCTTCAAGATTCATGAAACTGTATTTATCTCTTCCCTTTTGGGCAATATGAGTAAAGAAAGAGGCAAAACCATGTATGGTTTCAAAACAAAATTATAAAGAGAGATAGTGTTCTCGTTCAACCTTGAACAAGAATAGTTGAATAGTTTTCATTTTGGTGTCATTTCAAAGCAGATCAAATATATGTTTATCTAAATACAAGTAGATGTGCAAAAAGGTAAATTATCTACATTCTGCTTGACAGCGTGTTTCGAGCGTACCAAAGTCCATGGCCTGGTTGAGGAACAACTGTGCGGAGGGCTCTGAGTGCAGCTCTGTTAATGACAGAAGACGACAGGACGGGAGACTAAACTCTTACCTTCTTTAGAGGCAGTGGGGGGGGTCTGGAAGAGGAGCGGCTCTTAGATCCCTGGTTGGACATGTTGCCCTGTTCCTCTTGGTATTTGGTGATGGTGGAGTGGTGGACCATGGTCAGGAGGGGGTTTTGCCCGCTTCTCAAGCAGCAGAAAATGTACTGAGGAAAGGGAGATGAAAAAGTTTTTTGTTTTTTTTAACTAGTTCAGCCATCACTCAGTTCACTCACAGATATTTCCCAGCGTCCAGATAGCGCTGGTAGACTCCTGGAGGCTGTTCATTTGCTGTAGGTTAATGCAGCTGAAATCTCATTATGTGTGGATGGATGCAGTTCCCTTCTGCAGGGCTGTTAGACAGATATGAGTCACCCCTGCAGGTAGCTGGAGTTTCAAAATCAACAGCGGAGTCGCCTGCCACCAAAACCTTGAATCACCCCACTCCTGATCTGACAGCCAATAGCTTTCATTTAAGATGCAATGGGCCGCTTGCACAGGGCTGAGATAACAAACAATACAGACACAACACAAAACTGAACAGACAACCCAAACGACACACAGATGTAGACAAACAGAAAGTACTGAGATTACATCAGCTATTTCCACACAAAACGGCTAGGTTTTAAAACAGTCTGTTGTCTCTGTCACTCACTTTGAACTGGCACAGCGGCTGCTTTCCATAGATGAAGTCCCACCTTCCATTGACCTGTAAGGTGTAGTCCTCAGGCTCCTGTCGTACGGAGCGGAAGACAGTGGCCTTCTTTTTGAGGGCGCTTTTCATCAGAGCCAATGGAAAGTCCTGAGGATCCTGCTGTACCATGAAGCTTTCCTAAGAGAAACAGTGAGACGTAACTAAAATAGGCCTGTAGGTAACAGCCTTACAGGAAATCATACAACAAACAGTTTTCATTTCTGTGGACCTAGTTCCTAAATGATGTTTTGAAGGTTTACAGGGTGGTATTTGTGGTGTGGGAGGGGGCTTTCCTGAGTTCACATTTACCTACACCCATCCTACAGAATATGTCCACGCAAGGTAGCACCACCGATTTTCCTATCAAAGCCTTTGTGCTTTTTGTGCGGTTCAGTACTGATGCCCCAGCCAACAATAAGGTTATATTTTATTTTTCCTTACAACCTTTACAATTATGACTCATAAAAAACTACAAGAATTGTGCCAGTCAGACTCGGGGCACCAGGGACTTACTTCGCAAGCCTCAAACTTGACATTGATGAAGATCTTCTTCCTGCTTTTTGACTTGATGCTCCCCGACTCGGCCAGGGAGGAGCACGGCTCCAGGTCACATGGGAAGTTGTACGCCATCCACTGTTGCCATGGGAGCATATGACGCTCCATGGCCTTCTCTTCGCAAAATGTACGGAACTTGGTCCGGAACTCATTCACCTCGTGGTTCTTCTGGGCCTCGAACTCATTCAGACCTGAAAAAACAAATCACAACATGCTCATAAAAGAATACGATTCTCATTCAATGGGAAGAGCACTTGACCGCAGACGAATCCGTTGACGTAACAGCAACGGTACTTTATCGTGTAGGGGCGATGCTGACCTTTCCCGATCAAGAGGCTGATCTGGGTGTTGGTGAGTTTCTCTACTCTGTCACCTTCCCTAGCCACCAGCCTCAGAACGCACATGAAAGGTCGGACATCACTTATGCGCCTGGATTCTTCCTCCAGCTCCGCCCTCTCCCCTGTCTGGTTGATGCAGGTGAAGACATACGCGTCGGGGTCGGCTAGCGCACCGAACAGGGGCTCGCTGCTGGCGTTTCTCCATACCATCTGACACGAAAGTCACACACAAAGGCAAGACACACAAGGATCACACACAAGCTCTGTTAAAGAATATACGAAAGCACTCTTTAACTTAACATAATACAAGACAGAATCTGTTTTAAAATGCTTCAATCCAACGGCATGGCAACATCAGAACATCATCTGAACTTCCAAATGCAATTCAGATGACAGATAAACTGTCAAGTAGATCGTTGTCGAAGTGAACATATTTGTCATCAGTTATGTTTAAAGAAATGATTTGTCTAATATATTCAAACCTAAAATGATAACCAAATTGTATAGCCCTTTTGATATTTAAACATTTTTAAAATCCTTGTGAATAAAACTAACTCAAAAGATGCTTAATCTCTTAACAGCTTCTAAGAGTTTCATTACTTAAACACAGCTAAATCAAACAGCCTGAAGTGGCAGAACTGTTGGCATAGAAACTGGCACAGTCAATGGCTTGAACAGCAGATTTGCTTCAACAGAGAATTGGCCATGTATATTAAGGGGGAAGCTGTACCTCTTACATCAAAACATTTACTTCCAGGAAAATCTAAAACACAAGCAAGCAGTGTCAGGCGTATGTGTAATGTTTTAATTAGACTAATGTTTGAGTGAAATATTTATTCAGCCAATTTGTTTAAAAGCGTATTACGTACTATTTGACACTATAGTAAGTAACAATCATATTTTGTCACTGCGGGAATCTGATCCACAGCACTGTGCTGCATTCGCTCAATTAGAAAATAGGAATGATGACATTATACATCATATACCACTGGGAGAAAAACATCCCTGAACGACGTTAGTGACGAATGACCAGGGAGGTGGGGACCTACTTTTTTGATGGTCTTTATGGTGTCATTACGAGACACAGGGAACTTGAGGAAGATCCCGGTGGGCAGCAGGAAGTCCATCATGATCTCCTGGTCCCCCTCCTTCTCCCACTCCTCCTGCATCCCATACTTCCCCGGGGGCATAGTGACGGCGTCTCATTTACCGTTAGCTCCGCCGCTGCTCACCGGAACACCAGACGACCATTCACACAAAGGTTAAGACGTGTTACTTGTCAAGCGTTACCTCCTCATTTATACGTGCGTGCGTTGTGCTACGTACGTGTTACTTAACAAGCATGCGCATAGTATTCTGTGTTCAGAAAACGTATCTGGATTTGATAGCATGTTTGTTTTTGTTGCATCTATAATATATTGCTTATACTGCTCCAAATTGGTGCTTTAGTGTTAGATATAAAGAATTTACTTGAATCACTTTTCTATACAGGTTAGAAAAATACAAATCATTTAATTGAATCACTATCTGATTATCTATCTAGGAGGTATAGAAATTCTAGCAACTGAAACCATTCTGTATCACTATGATATAAAACTATAATTTGGGGGCTTTGTAACTTGCCAAATACCTAATCCATTACTACAGTATATCCTCAGTCCTCTGCCAGCTACATACAGCTCAGCTTAGTACATTGGACATCCTTAAACAGACCTCTTACATTTTGGTTTTAACAAACAGAGCTGCCAGCCAAACAAAATGTTTTTAGCAGGGTTTGTGTGAAATGCTGAAAATGTTCTGTTCCTCACACATTTATCATCTGACACCAGCAAAAAGATGCTGAGCTTTTCAGTTACGTGCATTGTATTGGTTATAGCCAAAAAGACCAAGCAATGCTCAAATATTACATTTTGTTTAACGTTTAAAGAGTACCAACTTTAAAACTGAAAAGTGTGAAATTAAAGACAAAACACTATACATATATACCATCTCTGAAGGTCAAAACAGCAAAAGCAAATGACTACACATCTCCTCAATAATCTAGTATGTCCAATGTTATCTGAATAAAAACTTATCCATGTTTCAGGGTAAAAGCATTCTTTGCCAGCCTCTTCTCAGACACTTGCCTCAGCTCTACAAGCCTTCACAGCTGCCGGTCATCTCTTCATGCTGTTTCTGCGATGATCGCGGTTACGTTCTGGTGACAACTTCTTCAAAAGCGCGTCGGGATTAATCCAAAAGTAAAGCGTTATCTTGCATCAGAATCGCCCACCGCCGGCGTACAGCGCAAATTTACCAAATATTTCGCGGCGTCGGGGCAAGTGCGTTGTCATTCAAGCGATGATGTTGCACCGACTGACTGAGCAACCGCGTCTCGCCTCTTCGGGTCTGCGACGGCCAAGGGAGCGTCTGCAAAGAGTTGTGTCCCTTCAAAGTGCCAAACTCTCTCTCTCTCTCTCTCTCTCTCTCTCTCTCGCTCTCTCTCTCTCGCTCTCTCTCTGTTTTTTTAGAGTTTTGACTGCGTGGACATCCTTTTGTGAGACAACAACACTTGGCCTAAATACTTGTATGTAGGTGGCCTTGTGTATTTAAATAAATAAATGTTTTATATTATTCGTTTTGCAGCTGACCTGAAAATAACATAAGCTATTGCACGGCAATAAATCGACTCAAGTACAAAATTGGTTGTTGAATAAAAACATCATTTTTGAAACATATTACAAACTTATTAGGCCTAGTTATCCATTTTTTCTCATTTCATCTGTGCAGGATCATGTAGAAGTTGCCACCTCGTTTTGGAAGTTATTGTAATATAGAAAGAGGTAGGTGTATTTTGGGCTTTGATATGACTCGACAAAGCCAATTGTGTTTGGAGATTACACGCCTATAATTAAAGGGGCGTTATCTATTTTATAAAGGATAAACATATCTTATATAAATAATATCTGCTGGAGTCTGACCCACATTACATGTTTAGCCTCTCTGAAATTAATTGTTAAATAACCTCGTAACTTCTTTTATGTTTGAATTTTTCATTTCATTTTTCTCGGTAAACAGAAGACACCATTCCCGTAGAAAGTGGAACTTAAACCACAATAGTAGCCTACTACTGCAGAAAGAGGAATTAGAACGACTAAAGTCAATGAACTGCATGACTACTCTGACGACAAACGTCTTCATAGGGTTATTTATGATTTGAATGTAAATTAATTGCGTGAAGGGATGAACAAATTTACATTATTCTAACCTACCAAACTAGGGTTAATACCTAAATAACATTAGTAGGACTTGATTATTATTACATTTGTTTGCACATTTAATTTATTTTTCAGTTCTGTTTGCATTTGGTAATATGTAATGTAACCAACAACTCTTGGTGGACCATTAATTCGGTCCTTATTGAACGAGGCCTACACCATTCAGTCACATGGGCACAATTTCTAACCTCAGTCCACATTTGAAACACATCAGTGTGTTTGTGACTGCGCCTGCGAGCCACCTGGTAAAACAGGAAGTTATTGTGCAGAGAAACTATATTGACCAAATAAAGTTGCAGACCTATTAACCTGCTCCCAACTCTTTACCATGAGTAGGTCACTTAAGTTTGGTTTTTATGAATGCTTAAAACACTAGAACCTAGAACCTGGGCTACCAATTGTGGATCATTATTTTGGATAATCTAAACTGAAGGTTTAGGTTTATCTATAATTACCAGTCTGAGTTAGGTACCTAACTGAGGTAACTGCATTATAAACCAGCTCTTCTGTTTATACACACAGCAGGCAGGCTAGCCACATTGCTAGTGAAATTATATTTGGCCATCATTTGTAAAAGGCAGGGTTCTGAAACTTCATAACACCACAGTGAAATTTAGTTTTACTCCGAGACCCAGTCGAATGACAACAGACTAATTATTTGTGATGTGGAGGCCATCCAAAAACAGACCTGTGACTCTTTTAGTAGTAGGGTATGTAGACTGTTGATATCTTTTAAAGTCTGCACATCCCTTCACACAGAATATGTACTTTAGTAAACTATATATTGCATCTTTCAGTAGGCCTATTGTTTAAAAAAAGATATGTTGGTAGTGGTAGAGCACAGTGTAACAGTTGCAGAAGGCTTGTGACTATCAAGTCAGGTTTAAATCCCCGGATCAGATTAAAAAAGTTAGATGGTCGTAGGGAATAACCTCTTCTTCTTTCTCAACTACTGTTGTAGTGCCCTTAAGCAAGGCACTAAAGCCCACAGCGCTGGGCAATAATTAAATATTATCATGTATCGTCTTTCAGTGGAATCATATTGTGATGCAGTTCTGTTGTCTAAATTGATAGCAAGCACATTTGATTTAAAAACAGACAAAACGAGGTATAAAACATTTGAAAGAATATTATTTGAAAATTTCAGAGTTTTGTTTAAGGTACTATATACGATATTTTGAACATTAATACAGCAGCAAACTATTTACTATCTATTTACTATGTAAAGATATAGTGGAGTAATGGCGTCCTGAGCAGAGAATGAAGTCACGGCGACCAAAACAAAGAACAGATTACAACAGAGGGAGCTGTGTGTGGTAATCCCTTCTTTGATTTTGTCGCCGGTCCGGCTGCATGTGCATATTAGTGCATTAGTATTAGTGTGGCCGACTTGCCCATTTGTTTTGGTCTGAGATGCTGGTGCTCTAGTGCAACATCTAGTGGCTGAATATTGTATATAGCTCCTTTAATTAACATGATTTTTGCATACATAAGACACAATATTGAAAAAAAGACCTTATGATTATCGTGACATTAATTTCAACCATGTTGCCGAGCCCTGATCCCACACCAGTGGGACACATGTCATTCTACAGTCCAGAGACTTAATCATTGAACTGTGTACAAGAACGTTTTTATACTCAACTTGCCCGGTTCAACAAATGTTAAACAAGACTAGGCCAAAACCTAGTATATGGCTGGACTGTGTATGGTCAATGTGCGAAATTCTAGCCAAAAGCCTTGGCACTAGAGATAGATAACTTACAGATACATCACATCGGCCAATGGGGAAACTCCAACACTCGGCCGACCAATGGTGTAACTTCATCACTCAGTCAGTGAGTCAGTGAGTGAGTCAGTGAGTGAGTGAGTCAGTGAGTGAGTCAGTGGCGGACAGACATTCACGTTTATAGTGATGGCCCCGCTGTTGCGGTCCAGCCAAAAAGCATTGAAACTTACTTTTCAATTTACTGTATTAAAGAGCAAAAATCACAGGTAGGAGAGGAAAAGAAGAGGTAGATAGAGGCCTTGTTCAACAGTCACCTAAAGAGGTCATCAGATAGAGTGAGGTGAAGGAAGAGAAGAGAGAACTTCCAGAAGGTATAGGGATAGGTCATGTAGGTCATGTAATGAATTGGGGATTATCACTGCATTAACAAGCTCATTATAGGACTCCACCTCTTATTAAATCTGTTCTGTTGTAGCCTTAGAGAATGTGTGTTATCTGCTCCATCCCAAAGATGTCCCAGATCCGTTGGATCCACAAATCGTATGTGGGCGGGTCAGACTTTAGCCAATTAATTGTAGTACACTTCACGGTTGCCATTAGTAAAATCTGCAATAAATAATTTGCAGCGCTTCCCTCTAGACCTTCTGGTATTACCCCTAATAAAGCAACCCCTGGGTCATGTCGGATGCCAGCATGAAATACCTCTCCAAGGGCTCGATAAACCTCTTCCCAGAATGGCCTTAGCTTAGGGCATGACCAGCAGAATATATGGGTGTGATTGCCCACTTGTGCTCTGCAATTCCTCCAACATTTGCTGGTGTACGTTCGGCCTATACTCACCACTATCTGTAGTGTACGAAAATATCTGGTAATAATCTTCCATTTGAATTCCCTCCATGTTTGAGCTCTGCTTCAGGACATACTTCTTCCCAAACAGCCCTTGATATCTTGTTGCATCTCGGCCTTTAATTAGTAATTAAAGTTATTTGGGTTCATACACAATAATTCCTGATATAATAGGTAGAAATTATCTTCCCATCAGCACTCCCCATCTGTAAATTTATCAAGAATTTCTCTGCTGCTGCAGGTTTTATGACTAATGTTTGAATGTTATGTATGTTCTGACGTTTCTCCTGAGAAATACTAACAATACCGTCAGAAGTTATTCATACTGATGAGATGAGATACAACTTTATCTATTCCCTTGGGGAATTTATGTAATATAAACTACTGATAAAACATTGCCAATAAAGTGATTATTATTTATAACTGTATTGGCTCAGTTTAGAAAAATTAGTCACCCCACTTACTGGATCAAAAGAGCAATGGCCCTATAGGTAATTACATTTCTGTAAATTATTAAAGCTATATTTACAAGTTCAAAGTTATTACAAAAAAGGTACTTGAGTGATTTGCATGCAGTGTAGTCTTCAAACGATTTCTTGTGCCATACCCAACATGTCGGTTACATACATAGGCAGTGATGTTGTAAAAGAACTGAAATCTAAGTTGCACCGCCCCCAATATTTTGCAACATTTTACAAAATCGTTGCAAAAGAGTTCAAATGACATTGTGTGATCCATGTCAAAACCAACCACTGTCACAATTCCTAACTGGCCCAATGAATCCTAGAGCTTATATGCCATCAATGTTTATAGGCTCTACGCAGTTTCAGTATGTACAACGCCTTCATGTCAAAAGTCACTGACTACTTGTGTGAGCTACTCCTGCACCAACTGTCAAATTCAGCAATATTCTTTCTATATTACCCAAGAGCTCTGTACCTCTTGACAGTTGTCCTCTCTCGCGCCTTTCCTCTGTTCAACAAGCTATCCACCACACTAAAAATGAACTAAACACCTGTAAAAAGACAGGGATGGTGCAAATTCATTTTACGTGTAATGTCCTTTCATTGCCAGAAGAGGGCTAATTAACTAAATTTGTAAAACATGAATCTAGTTGGGTATATCTTCAGACTAGAAATATAGATTTTTGTAATTTCATTCAGGCAGGTACTTTATATGTGGATAAAAAGTTAAAATGCCAAAAGCACTTTTCAAAGAAGATTTTATTAAAGAAATATGGATTTAGCAAAAACAAAACAAACATGTCCCTAACACTTAGAACACAGATCCAATAGTATGACATATTACAGAATTGCATTGTTGAACACAGTGAAACTACTAATCATTTAAACCTTTAGTGACAACACATAGTGTAAGTGTGCGCTTCATGTTAATTCAAGAAGTTGAAATTGGCACATTCTGATTGACTTCACCACAGTACTAAAAAGCAAAAGGCCAGTATGGCAGTGTGCCACCGTGATGTGCAATCCTAACAAAACTCCAACTCAAATTCTGAGTTCAAAGATTGACAAACATGGTAACTAGAGAGAAAATGTACACATGTGCATGGTAATTCAATAAATACTTTTGTTTTCCATGATGAAATAAACATGTTATGCGTTTACATAGAAAAGTAGAGTTAATTTATAAGTATCCCCATGTTTAGTATATTTGAAGGTCAATATATTGTATAATATAATACTATTGAGCTCATTCATTATTTAAAGAGTGAAGACACTCTTTACACTTATTACATTTTGCTTCAGTAGCAGTTTGTAGTTTGAATTTTCTCAGGTTTTCCTATTTTAGTTTTAAACTTTGGCTTACAATAACAGCCTTGAGGTACATAGACACGCAATTTCTTATAAATTAACTGTGCTTTTCGTATGCAAACATGAATAAGAACATTATTTGAACATAACACATCCTCCAGTAATTGCTCAATAATGGCAAAAATATACTCAAAAAACAGGTGCATGGTCATTCAATAAATACTCTATACAGTTTCTTATAAATCACGTTCAACAAAAACACACACACACACACAAAACATCTGAGCTTTTCATATGCAAACAGTCAGATATTCCAAAAATGACAACCCCCGGAACCAAAACTAAAACGAACAATATATATTATCAATGGTTGCATATCAAAAGCACAGAGGCACAGTTAGAAGATGTGTTATGTTCAATTACAAATCAAAAGATACGTATAAGACATATCTCAAACCAATATGTTGACATATCATGTGCAATATATGTACAGTTATAAGGGTATAGGTTAATAAAACTTAAGTATCTGTGCTTTCTATATGCAGACATTCATAACAGCATCATGGAAATAGTGACATGCTCCAGTAATTTACATTTTACCAAACTAAATAAACAGAGGTCAGGTGCAGTATTAGTATTTTGAAGAGGAGTGTTGATCGTCCTCTCTGAAGAGGACAACTAGATTATGTTGGAGAGAACGACATGGTTTGATAATTGGATTGGTAAATGTCTGGTAAGTACCAACAATAGTAAAGTATTTTCTGCAACGGTCTGTAACAGAACAAAAAACATAACGCTACAATGCCAAAAAGTATAAAAAGTACAGGATATCAACTAGAACTTGATTAGTGGCTAAACGTGCCGTTCTTCCTTTCTTTGCTGAGTGGGACAGAACACAACAAAATGTGTTGCCTTGTTTATTAATAATCATGCACACCTGACGGACCATGATTAAACCGTTTTCTGAATCAATCAATCAGTGGGGTTCGTACATAGGAAGATTTAATCTGGTTTAACAGTTACTACCTATTGTTTTTACTCTGCCAAAATACACCATGGGGAGATGTAGAGAGCAAAAGAACTCATTTGGAAAATCTAACATTTTATTGAAGGGTGCTGCTTGGTGGATCGCATGTAGTCAAAGTTGACTAGTACACACCAATGATTCGGAAAAGGACTCAAGTCATGAAATGACATCCTGTCCCATGTGGGGAGAGAGAGGGAGAGAGAGCCAGGCAGGCAGACAGCAGAGCTACTTTGACCCCTGGAAGGGTGTACAAAGTGGACATCTAATTGAAAATCCACTGCTAAAAAGTGAAAATGCAATTTGAAGGGGGGAAAAAAAAAAAAAGATAACATTTTTCAAATATGCACAATTGTAGTTGATGTGCAAGCCACAAAATGTGCTACTTATTCTTATGAATTTTAGCTGTTGTATAAGTAGAAATGTGATTGAGTTGGTAGAGGTAATGTACATGTCGAGGCCAACCTAGGCAGATGAAGACATGAACTTCTGTGTAAAAGCAGCATTCATTGAACAGTACACATTTATTGCACATTTCACAGCATGGTTTAAAACAGCCATCAGTGCCAATAGTTAAGCTTTTTAACACAAGAGTTACACATGCACCTGTGTTCAAGTTAGAGGAGTCAAATATTTGGCGTTTGCATTGACAAACCACCATACGTGAGAAAACAAGGCCCGATCACATTTTAGGGGAAAAAAACACCAACAGTTTAAGCCACCGACAACGACCAAATTAATAGCATAGTTTTGGATTTACGTTCCCTGACCAGTTTTTTGTGCATAACGCCAATCAGAAGTGAGATGTCAGCCAATATTAGCATCTTTGGCTAAGCATTAGCAAACCCTAACATTTGCCGAGGGTTGAGAAGGGCCCGAGGCTGACTCACGCCGTGACGGTAGGGAGGTTGACGACTGCAGATCTATCGGTAGTTCTTTCATCTCCAGTTGCGGTACAGGTAGAGAGAGGCGAAGAACAAGTTGGCACTCAGGCTTACTAATAAAACCCCGGGCCAGATAAGCCTCTTCACAAAACCTGCAGAACAACACAGGACATATCATTGTCAAGAAAATAAAGAGAAAGTAACTGCCGTGAGTAAATAGTCAAGTCTGTTAATGATAACAATGATAAAGATCTCATAGGGCGTTTCAAATTTGCCTGTATAGGCAAAGGAGCTCGCTCATTTTCACACTGTGTTCTTATTGTATACCTGTCTTACTGACAAATACATGTTCTACTGATGCTTATGTGGGTTTCAATATGTTAAGTTTAGGCTAAACTGAGACTTTTTTTAACAAATTAAATTCGAGTTTTTCCATTGGCAATAAACAACAAAAGTGTGTTTAATACAGAGCTCTGTAGCGCAAGCGTGGCCGACTCTGGAAACTTGGCCACTCTCTCTGATGCAGCTTCTGGTCTTTCAGTGTCAATTTTTTCAAGCCAATCACCACTGAAAGGTGGGCGACGTGAAAGCTTACATATTTAAGAAGCTAAATATGAAATTTCATAAATATACATAGATATTTAGACATCTAAAGGCAACCAGATATGGCCTTGTACAAGATCAGCAAAACTTATATTCTTATATAACCTAAACTTAAAATGTTTTAATAAGTTTTGTCCGGATTTTTTTGGACACCTTGTTCGGCAAGAGACAATAAAATGGAATTCAACGTGACACATCTTCCCGGACGTCGTATTCATTCCCATGTTTAAACTAGACGGCTAAGCTCACCGTTTGACGGAGGAGCGCTCTCCGGCCCTTGTGTGGTGGTGTCGACCAGGCACGCCGAGGACTCCGAGGAGCTGCCTCTCCTCTCTTCCTCCTCAATCACGCTGCCGTCTCTCAGCAAGGAACTCAAGTCTGCGGTGCAGCGGAGCCAGAGGTCAGTCAAACGGCAACAACACATCCGTCTCAACACCGCGCTACGACTACGAAATCATTGTTTAAATTATTAAGGAAAGTTCCCTCTGCTGATCACTTTACTGACATTGACATGAAGTGAGACAAAGATGATACTGACACGGTATGAGCTGCACATGAGTGACGATATCGTTTCAGATACGTACCGTTTTGGCTTTGGAAGGGTGAAACGTCCGGGGAGAAGCGCCCGCTGTAGACAGAAGGGGCGGGCTCGGTAAAGAAATGGGCCGGGGAGACGGGCGGAGACATGAGCGTCGGCTCCGCCTCGTGCGAGAACAGCCGGAGCTTGCGGCCGCTGATGTTGAGGCGCGCGGGGCTGATGAGGGGGCGGCGGTGTCGCGCGGAGCTGGAACTGGACGTCACCGAACCGGCCAACGAGGGCGTGGGGGAGGGGCCGGGAGACGACGGGCGGCTCCCCGACTTCAGCGAGAAGTAGTCTGCGCAGGTGATACAAAATAGAGACGAATGTCAGTCAAACGCCTTCGTTCTTTTTTTGAAAACCTCACAGTGTCGATCGGCGATCGCAGCAGTCTAACGCCTGCTGCTTTAATACCTGAGGACGGGGAGTCTTTGCATTGTGATGAAGGTCTGCTTCCACTAAAGAGGTAGCCCGAATCTGAAAAATAAGTTCAATAAGTTGTAAGGCCATTTACCAAAGCCACAATCCATTCACGTCATTATAACAACCACCGTGCTCAGACCCAGCACTGGTTAAGACAAATCCTCCCTGGAAAAAAAGCGAGTTTTCCCCAAATTCGGTGCACATAGTGGCACAAGGATGTCCTAAAATGTCAGAAAGCAGCGACTGACTTTAAAGAACAACTATCAACTCATTGTAAGATGACCAAGAGACAGTCTGTGATTAAGATAATCAACAAATTAAGTGACATTCCAGTGCAGAAACCAAGAACACTGGATTGTTTTGTTTTGCTTAGAACACCAAAACCATTGAATCCAACATGTCAAACGAGAGATCTTCAGATTGTACCACGAGCTGGAACAACATCAGATCTCGTCTATATTGCGTATCCTTGGTGTTTTTGCACAAACTACGACGGAACGCGACTTCACCTGTCCTGGTAAGGGAGGGGATGGTGCCGAGGCAGAGCGCTCTGTTGAGGCGCCCGGGCAGCGAAGAGGGGGAGGCCTTGCGTTCCCGGGGGCCCTGCTGGCGGTTGATGAGCTTCGTGAGGTTGGGGGGTGGGGTCGGGATGAAGCAGTCCGCCAAGTACGGGGAGAGAAGAGGAGGCTGACCGTTGCCGGGAGGGACCACGGCGCTGCCCGCAAGGTATCTGCAACACAAGAGTAACATGATTGTCTTCTACAGCACAGTCAGTACAGCTCTTAAAAACAGCTATCGGTTTTGCTATAGTATACACAACTCCAATACTATTTAATTGTAGAAATGAAATGATACCACTACATGACAAGGTGAAATGGTGATCTAAACAGTAAACACTTATCAAGTATATTTTACAAGTTTTTCCACACAGAAATTAATTACTCAAAGCCTAGCCGGTCAAATCAATGCCTAGTATTTGTTTTCCAAGTCAGAGCGAGAGTGTTGATGCAGAGGTGAGAGGTCAAACCACCAGTCTACAAGTACTGTATAAAGACACCAAGTTGTGCCAAGAGAAATAGGTAGCGGTGTCATTGATGGTCTGTTGCACACCGACGCACACAAACAACGTCCCTGAGAAGGAACACTTCTCAAATCTTTTACATTTCCACCAGATACAATCAGTATTCTAGACATATGTCAAATAAGTTTCTCTTTGGTGGCAAGTAGGCTACGGACAAGGCACTAACAGTAGACCTTAGTTTAAAAATACCCCGTGCGATTTTTGTATAATTCCAGGCTATAAATAGCACTGTTCAGCAGTGGTGGGTCCCCGTCAACAGCTCGAGGAAAACGGTGACCTAAATTTTGCACTGATTAACTAGAGATTCTGTTGCAGAATGAGGTAAAACTGGGACTTCGTTCATAGATTATACATTTAAGAACGATACTTGACCACCGGGGAACAAAATGAGAGTTTAAAAATAAAAAAAAATAAAAATACTGACATGATCGCCAAGATCCCATTGAGCTGCTTTAACAGGAATTATTTTCTCTAATGCAAGGCTCTAAGTACTAAAGCTGTTAGTTTCAAGAGACATTGAGAAGCCCCATCTCAATTAACCCAGTCATTTAAATGGAAGTTTTGGAATCAACTAGATCAATATGCAGTGAAAGCAGGTACACAAGAGGG
This sequence comes from Polymixia japonica, assembly GCA_900302305.1. Lineage (NCBI taxonomy): Eukaryota > Metazoa > Chordata > Actinopteri > Polymixiiformes > Polymixiidae > Polymixia > Polymixia japonica. Next base: position 20,878 of record OMKK01065492.1, read on the forward strand.
CAACAGTGGCTTTCTTTTGATGAAGAACATCAAACAGAGTAGGCGTATCCTTTAACACGTGTTTATTACATTCAATATACAGCAATCAATCCTACAAACTTGCCAGTTTAATTGCAGCTAGAATAAAATAAATAAATAAATAAAAACACCCACTGAACTTTAGCATCTAAATAGCTTATTCCCATCTCTCACACCCAACACCCAAGTCTGTAATCTGTCACTTTGTGCTAAAGTACTGCTCCATAGAAAATGGAATAGGAGAAATACAAACAGTGAGTGATTGACTGCTCCAAGATTATTTTGGAGGGATACAGGTGTACATCCTATCTTAGAATTATTAGCTCTAGTAATAAACCAATGCTCATTTGGATGTAAAAATTCCGACAGACATTCCAATAGGTGAGTAAAAATCAGTCTCCCATTCATTGTCTGTGAAGCAGCGTCTAACTCCACAACACTGACATTAGAATCTTGGTTCTCTGGTTTTTGTTAGGATTGGGAGCGAATCAAACACATTGATTAGACTGTACACATGAATTCTTAAATTGAGTGGTAAGTTACTTGAAGATTCAGTACCAAAACAAAAACCTGTGTTATTGGGATTATTATGCATTATGTTGCAGGAATTCTTTCAGACTGGACGAAATTAAATCTGTGACAAGGTTGCTTAAGAAATAAATACAAGATGATTGAAACGAAATATATTTTGGTTAGCTTATATTTTAGCATGAACATTTCTTGCTTACATTTTGCATAAAATACCAAAATGTGGAACATTTTAAAAGAAACGCCTCAATTATTTGGTATTTCTTCAAGGTACTGTGTCTTTCAATATTTCTACAATACACACATTGGTAAAAAATGTTTACTAGGTCTGGCAATAAGAAGTTACATTAAAAGTTCAAAAAGAGACAATCACACTTGTTAG
>OMKK01065492.1:22076-34908 GCA_900302305.1 Polymixia japonica
TAAGTGGAAGGTGACAGACCTACAAAATAGTTAACCTTGTCATACAGTTGATCAGAAAGATACAGGAACGCTCCAAAGACCCAAAACAGGAATAGACACATATTCAGGCTAGACTTTAGGAAGATAACAGCACAACAAATCTGCACTTTGGGGAATTATAGGAAGGCAAAACTTGTAAAAGACTTACTTTGGCAAAGAAATACATTTTATGTTCAACTAACATATATAAAAGACAAAGTATGCTGTTGCAGACAAATAATCTTTGTCAAGATTTTAAGATGCAGTTTGTCAGATTTCAATCACTGAAATGTCATTACAGATCTAAAGGGCTCATTAATTGAAGCCACTCTAATCACAGTACAGCACTTATGAGCTCAAAAATCATTTTCAGAGGGACGGAACCACCAATCACAGTGTTGTAACTTACAAATGACCAGTTGATGGATAGCAACCATGTCAGAAACAACATACCCACACTAATGTCTACCAAGGACCAGTACTTTCCTAAAAACGTACAAACTGCATCTTTAATGTCTAATATAGGCCAGCATTTGTTGTTGCAAAGATTTAAAGCGACATGCTTTATGGCTACTGCAACAAAGATGCTAGCCTGAGAACATGAGTCAATGTACAGGACAATACTAGATGCAAATTAAACCTCACAGTTACTCTAACCTAAAATACAATCACTCCAAACACCTACAATTACAATACAGTACTTTGCAATACAAATGTCTATTTTACTATTGCATTATTATCAAATGACTACACCCCCCAACCAAACAGACAAAAGCTACATGAAACACAAGAACCTATGAAAGATAGATGGGCTATAGGTAGTGTTGTTTGTGTTGTGGGGACAAGGATGGATGGATGGATGGATATACGTGCCAGTGTTTTTAAATACATATTAAAGTAGTGTTACAGGTAAGTTATCGAGGGAAGCAGTAGGATGTAGAAATAGAAACAGACATAGTAGTATAGTAGTGCGTTAATAGTATTTCCAGCTAAAATGACCAGTGCAGCATTTTCACAGCATACATCCCATAATAAGAATGCAATAATCAAAAAGATGAGGAAAACATTTCACTTCCAAACACTCTCCAAATTAATACGCTTTCTCCAGTCATTACAAAATATGACCTTGCCTCGACTAGCGTTAACTGGTTATGTCCAGTATTTTGTAATACTTGCCGAGGCCAAGTGAGATTTTAATCCAATAAGAATCTTCCATGTAAGCAGTTTGTAAAGTAAGGAATTCCACCACAAAGCAGTTTTTTTTTGGCAGAAACAGAGGTCTAATGCAAATCTCATTTAGGTAATGTCTAGGACAGCACCTCAGAGATTTGCAGTATGTTTTGAATAAGCTTAATCTTTGAATGCTCTTGTTGTCTTTGTTGCAGCTTGTACATTAGTTTTACATATGCCGGTTAATTTTACTGTTCTAGACTAGAACATCATACTAATGTGTTATTGAAAACCATTTTTACGCCACGATTTATTCATTCTTCAGCACAGTTTGCCTCCAGGAACGTATATTGCGTTTGAAATCCTACTGAAATAGCATTCAACACATCTGCCAGTAGATATAGTGAAACATGATTGCTTGCTACATCAGAGATGTTTTGGAACGGTCAAATCTGGGGCGCGATAAATATAATTTCACCATACCCGAGTAAAAACTTTCCCTGTACAGATGCACCTTTGAAAAATGCATACGTTGGGGTAGGGCTGGGCAATATATCGATATTATATCGATATTGTGATATGAGACTAGATAGCATCTTAGATTTTGGATATCGTAATATGGCATAAGTGTTTTCACAAAATAAACTACTTGAATTGAAAACATGTTATTTTTATCAAGGACCATAACAATTTATTTCTATATTCTTGGCAACTCTGGGTGTAGGTTAAGTTTATTTTAAGATTGACTAGTGTCTCTATAGATGATTAGTAAATTACAAAGACTTAAAACTACTAATTGTTTAAACATGTATAAACCATGACTACAACAAACACACCACAGATCTTATCTAAATTTAATTGGATGCCATGACAAAAGGAAAATGGCTGTTTTGGAACAAACTATTCTAGATCTAAATAAGCCGAATCTGCCAGGATGACAAAATACAATGTCGCCTCTTTGTTGCATATGATAGGTATAGATACCAAGTAATACTGTCAGAAAAGCTTGAATTCGCTGCTATAAGCGCCATGATCCGTAGCTTTAACGCCTATATTATTTAATTATTTACAAATGCATATGCTTATGAACTGTTCCACAGACTGTTATGAATACTTTTTGGAAACATACAAGACCCAATGTTTTGTTCTGAAATAGTGAATGATGTCAACACTACAAATGGAGTGAGATTATTTAACATACATTCTACTTCAGTAAAGCCTACAGTGACTTCACAAATTAGTATTTCATGCATTTAACTGGAGGTTAGTACAAAATAGCTTATTCTACTACATGAATTTAACCCTTATGTAGGACAATAAATAAATGCACGTGTTTAAAGAAATATGCAGTTCAAACAGTCTAGTACTTTACATAATTACTTCTGCATTTGAGTATTCAATGGTAGAAATACTTAAGAATCACTCTGTTTTGGTTGTCAAGAAAGCAGTAGTATGAAATTGTTTTTATAGTGTGTCGCAACTAGTAAACTCTGAAGGTCAGTCATTTTCACATAACAGAGCTTAAGTTTAGCAGCTGCTTGATTACATTGGCTGGTTAATACGGTATTGGCAAGGGGCAGAGTGAGAAATGAAGTCTTTGAGGAATACAGTATTGTATGTCATCATTAATATACCATGGTGTAGGTCCTAAGATGTACCGGGTAGGTCTTAAAGCACATTTAACATTACTGTTCAGATTCTGACCTTCGACCTCTGGCTCTTCGCGGACCCGTGGACTTGCGGGTTGCCACGGCAGCGGCAAAGCTGACCAGGCAACAGAGGGAGGTGGTGCTTAGCTTGGCAGTGTCCAGCCAGTCTGAGACACCAGCCAGGTACCCCTGAGTCAGGTAGAGACAAAGGACCAAAAACCACAGGACAGAGGCCACAGCATCAATTCTCCTCAACCTGAAAATAAAAGAACGCATTTTTGAGAAAATGTTAGTTGAAAGTTTGCTCCTGTTCACGACATATTGCTTTCAATAACACACCCTTTCATTCATTTCACCCTTCCACACCCTTTTCATTAAGAAACTTTTCTACAGCTGCTGAACTGTTAAAACGCTACCATTCTGTTAATTGAGGCAAATGAAAGGGTAGGTGCCTCTACCTGACAGATCCTGCTAGGAGAATAGCAGTGATACAAGTCAACAAGCCGACAGATGCTACAGCCATCTGGTTTTCCCTTCCATACTGCCAAACCAGCTTGGCCTTCTCTATGGTCGTGTTTGGGAGCAGCTCCAGCAGATGCTGCAACACGTGTTCGGCTCCGCTGTCGCCGTCGGGGGCGGACCCATTGTGGGGGCTAGGTTTAGGGGGGACGACCCCACCACTTAGTGTTGGCGGGGCCGCAGGGGAAACGGGTTGGTCTGTTGTTCCGGAGATGACTGCAGCGACCAGGAAGGCACAGGTCAGAAAGGCCAGGACCCGCAACACTATCACTCCCATGGGGGTAGGGAGGGAGTAGGAGCTCTGTAGGAGGAGAAGTTGATTTAAATGTGGATTCTGACAGTTCTGGCCCTGTGATGGGGACGTGCAAGTAATGTACGCACTCAAATTGACAAGAGGAAAGTTCTAATTAATGCAAAGCCTGTGGATCTTTAAATATAACTTTTATATTGTATAAATGCTAGAACATTTTCTACAGCTTTGGACTTTAGTTTGTATTGACCTTTACGAAGCCCTTGTCGGACTCTCGGCTGCGTCGAAGCTGATGGTTTAAGAGTACTGTACGGAGCTGCCGGTTCTGGTGCTTGATGTAGTACTCCACTGCCGTCTGGCAAGGCCTACATAATTTGTAGGTCTGTTCAAGGTGGTGCTTGTAGGCTTCGATTTCTTCATCGTAGTTCTCCTGTGACAGAAACAAACAAATACGTATATTTCTTCGCTTTGGGAACGTGACATACAAGAAAACGTGTGTTGCAGTGAGTAGAAAAGACCAATGTACGTACATCATCCCTTGGGATGAATGAAGCCAGCTGTTTGATCTTGGCAGACTGGTTGTTATTGCACTTCCTGCAGAGTAGCATCTGACAGTTGACCCACTGTAGTGTCTTGGGTATCTCAGATGAAGGAAGGCTAGCAGACACGCCGTGGTTCAGATCTTCCATGTACTGAGCTGGGATAGGTTTGTTGTAATCTCCGTTCTGATAACAAGACAGATAAGCAAGAAGACAAAAAATGAGACGTTACAAACAAATACACGTCAATGCAAAGAAACTAAAAGCACATATCATAGCTATGGCTGTCTGTTGTCTTGTACGAAAATCATCAACATCTGACCATCTTGCATTGGCTTATCCTCCTACCTCCTGGAAGCCATTGTACTGGTCACAGTTGGGGCAGTCCCAGCAGTTTCGGTTCCCATAGGGCACCACTGTGTTCTGATTGCAGAACCAACAGTTCACATTAGCATGGGTGGGCTTCTTTCTGTAAAGTGAAGAGAGAGGGGTTCGTAAAGTGGTGTTATTGTGGCACCGATTATCTACATATACGGTCAAATTTGCATTAAGAGACCTGGCAAGTTTGTTCTGTCCAGACGTGGAAAAACCAGGTCCAGAACTAACTAACCATGTATTCGCTCCACCCTCTTGCTCCGTCTGATCCTCAGTCTAGACTCAGCTGATCAATTCACACGCATCGATTACTTTAAAGAACATATTCTGTCGCTTTAATTGTTGGTGAAACACCTTGATATCGTCTCGCGGGTTACAATGTAGCGCAATTATCTCGCGCGTGGGCTAAAATAGTTCACGCGCGCCGCTCCCGAGAACTAGGCGCGTGCAGGAGCTTAATATTGACAATAAATCAACAATATTGGTTAAATGTAGCATTCTTACAGAAGTTTACAATGCATGTTGCAATAATAACCAGCTAACTCGTAAGAGATGTAACCGCGAGGCTGAAACTAACAGCTGCCGGTTCCAAACACACCAGGCCACGCGCGACAATGCCCGGATTAAACGTTACCTGGTGGCGAGTTTGTACATCAACGCTCCGCCGGTGAAGACTGCCGTCGCCCCGACTCCTCCGTACATCAGTTCTGGGTATTCTGAGAAAAGTTGATTAAACGTCTCCATCTCCCGCTCGTAAATTGTATCGTAGCTTTTAGCGAAACATGAGAAATGTAGTGTTTTAGACAGGGGCGCGCACGCGGCAAAAAATAACTGCTGCTCTTTTGTTCACGCCCACTAACGGGAAACGGAAATACGTAGCGTGTACGGACGCGTTCCAATACGTTGGATTCATCCTTCTGTCCTCGCCTGCACCCTTTCTTACAAACGGTTTATTATTAAACTAATCTATACACTTCAGATATATTCAGCAGCTTTTTGAAAAAAAATTCTGACACTGATACTTCTCTTAATTCGAAATATATCGTCTTTTAGTTGTTGTTGTTGTTGTTGTTGTTGTTAAACAACGCATAGTAATGAAATGGAAAGTGTGTATATCATGGTGTTGGAATGTGGACCGTGGAATTTCTTTATTTAGGCCTATTTTCGAGCAGATTTAGAGTGATAAGACTAAATTACTCTGAAAAGAATTCGTTGATGCGGCTTAGGCTTTAGGTCTTTGAATAGAATAGGATATTTAAACTTTAAGTAGGCCTAGGTAGTTGTCTTTAAGACAGTCATTAACTGATGGTTAGCAGCATTCATAATTCAATAGTGATCTGATCACTTCTGCCATGAAGTACGTTTTCCGTGACCAGTTGGGTCCTATAAAACATACGCCCCATCGAATCTCCGTCCTTATCATATCTCTTGCATAGTCATTGACAAAGGCTTTGTTAAATGAGACAAAGGTAACCCCCACCTGATTGATTAACCGAAAACTGAAACCTGTATAATGTGATGGATCATTATCTGGTTTGTAGATGGCCCGTTTTTAATCGTATCAAAGATATAGCTTATGGGAGATAAAGTCTTGAATTTAGTTTAATGTCACAGATCTCACAGTAAACGATTCTAAACGTATAAGTGATTACTCAATAATTAATCAAATAACAGCCTTTTAAAAGTACTCAAAATGAATGTTACTGAAATGTCTACTCAAGCAGGCTATAAAAGACATACCATGATAAATGGGACAATTAGTCAAGGAGTGTTTTTGATGAAAAAATAACATTTTATTGTAACAATGATGTAAATTAAACATTCATAATCAAATAACAAAACTGATCAAAGTGCCTCAAAAGTCACAAACTGATGCACGGTGGATAGACGTTGTTCTAAACAGCAGAATTAATTTGATTATACCAACGATTGAAAATAAATAACAAGTTACAAATACATCTGTAAAACAGACAAATATGTAAAAAAACGAACAGAAAAACGTGTCAACCTGTGAGTAACAAAAATCTTTGTTCCAATTTAGGGGGCAGCAAAGACCAAATGGTCTACAGCGGAGAACAGACGACCGAACAACGAAAACACCTTACTGTATTATTATGAAACTCAATTTAACAGTATCCCTGCATTCAAACATTTGGTGCCACTTGCTATGCAATATCCATGTGTCTCAAAAAACAATTACTAAAATGAAACAATTAGGCTATTTCCTCAATTTTTAACTTTAGTTTTAGCCTACCTGACAAATGACAGCCGAACTGAAATGTTAAAACGTTCCCTTCTGTTTAACTACCTGACAAGTCGGCAATCAACCCTATTCAAATGAGTGTGACACGTCTGACTGTCTTGCATAAGAGAACTGCGAGTAATTTGCTACGGAGACGGTGCCTCCGTTGGGGCTCATGGGCTGGGTCACGCCGCCGTAGGGACATCCGTTGTGGGGGACCAGCACGGACGGGTGGCGGTGGTAGGATCCGTAAGGGTGAAAGTGGTGGCCCGGGTAGTAGGCGCTCCCCGGACCGCTGGCGTATCCGCCCGGAGTGACAGAGCGACCGTGTCCGCGGATGACTTGCGGTGATGGGTATGTCGCCTGGGGGGAGCTCGGCTGGCACAGAGTCCATGAACTACTGACGTACGGCACCGGTTGCATGTAGACGTGCTTCTCCTGCATGTACAGCGGCTCCGGATAGTCCACGGGGTTCCCCGGTAGATAAGGCACGCCTGGCGGTCTGTACGGTCTCCTCACCCTCCGCCGCCGCCTGTAGTTCCCCTTCTCGAACATGTCCTCAAACGCGGGATCCAGGATCCAGTAGTTACCTTTCCTGTCCCCTCCGCTCTCCCTGGGGATTTTGACGAAGCACTCGTTTAAACTTAGATTGTGTCGAATACTATTCTGCCAGCCTTTCTTGTTCTTCTCGTAGTAAGGGAACTTTGCGGTAATGTAGTCGTATATTCCGCTCAGGGTTTGTCTTCTGTCGTGGCTCTCCTTGATGGCCATGGCAATGAGAGCGACGTAGGAATACGGAGGCTTCTCCAGCTCTCCGTCTCCGGCCTCATCAGTCCCCTCGACGCCCTCCAGGACTTGGTCTGCGCACCGGTTGGCCTCAGTCGGGGGAGAGTTTGAGCTGATGTCCAAAAGTTGGACTCGCAGCTCACCGGGGAAATTTTCGTCTGCGTCCATCTCGTCTATACCCGGTCTTGTTCATGCAAAAGCAGCAAAAAAAAAGAAGCTCTTTAGCGTGGGATTTTCAACTATCGTGCTCACAGGTGCACACACGTTTGTGCAAAACCCTCCCACAGGTACAGAATACAGTAGTTGGCGCATCTTTTGATCTCACCGCCTCTCTCACGCTGTGATGACATTATCTGGGGTCAGTGTGTAGTCTGTGGAAGCTGAGGTAGAGGTCACAGACAAGTTATGTCTATCCATTTAACTGTTACAAATATTCTCACTTTGAAATGGAATCATCAAAGACGTGTGTCCTTATGTCTTTACATGTATTTTATTTGAAATCCAACAGGTGCACACAATGTTTTTACACATTCAGGCTATTTGTTGGCCGTGGGTTACAATGTAAGTGCACTGTAAATTTGTGGTTTTCAAATGTGAACTGTTAAGCCACTGAAAAATAAACAAGGTGTATGCACCTTGTTTGACACCATTATATATGAAAACATTGCTAGTAATGACAGCATGTTTCAAACAAGAAAGATTCCCTTTAACCACATATTTGTCCTCTCCAGTAATTGTGACCTATGTCTATGTATGTAAATATTTTGAAATGCTCATGGCACATGGCCAACCCCCCAAACACACACACACACACACACACCATCACATGTACCTTCATGTCAGTTAATATATCAGATCATGCAAGTGCTTGTTCGTGCTTTGCATATTTTTGCGATTTACTGAAAGGTGTGTAATAGTTGTAGTTGCAGAGTGCAGTCAGTGTTACAGGGCATAGAAATGTTGAGCCTTATGGGAGCAGGTATCAGAGCCCAGCATACCACCCACATACAGTGAGGCATGAACAGCAGGCCTGTCTGTCTGCAGAGGATGGTAGATAATGATCACCTGCTCTCAGCAGACAGTCTGTCTCCCCTGTACTGATAGGGAAACACAGATCTTGAAAAGGGAACTAGCACTAGAAAGCAACTATATCTGACAAGGATTAGAGGGCATTTTAGGTAGACATTGCTGTTACTATGAAGGTATTAAAGGGCAATAATACCTTTTTTAAATACATTTTTAGGTGAATTTGATTTGTATTTGTGAACATTCATTAGTGCGTCCTATATGGGTTAGAAATGAAAGAAGACAATGTCTGGAAACCCTAGTCTGCCATGCCATTACTTGACAGCCCCATAATGAATTAAATGAAAAGATGAACAAGTTGCCTGCCATTTCATTATTCATTATTCTAATTTACTTATAAACCTCATTTAAAATGTTACAACAGGGTTTGAGTCCACATAGTCAATCTCTCATTCATTGTCAGTGGAACATTTACAGGCCGCACTTAATGACATCACAGATTAAAGACTTGATTCCCTATTCTAGCTATGGAAAAAAAAGATTATGTTCACATTGACTAGATTATCCAAGATGATAAAATTAACAGGGATTCTCAAAATAAGTAACATTTACATTAAGCTACAATAACTTCAATTAAAATAAAAACAATTTATCAATGATAAAGCATATAGAAGAAAAGGAATGAATAGAAGCAAAGGAAAATTTAAATCTAGTCTAAACTGTGACCCTTTTTTTGTAATTTTATAGTTGTTCTGAACTGAATTTGAATTCGAGGTAACACTGAACTAAATGAGAGACCACATGCTCCAGTGCAACCTCTGGACACCATTCTCAGAAATACTGTTAACCACGACATCCTGAAAAGCTAGATTTACCTCCTGATGTCACAGGAGCAAAGCGAGGCGCCGGGCTAAACACAATCCTTGCAGTTTAAGCCATCTGAGACCAAAGAGGAATGTAATAAAACTGCCAAAAACAAAGAGTATGAATGGTGGGTTTAGACAATAGAGGCAATGCAATGAGACGTTAACAGGAGTTACAACTCGAAAACATGGATGCAAAACAGTTTTGCTGGTGGATAGATGAACACAGGAGATAAACACAATGTTGTCCAGCCGGAACCTTCCACTGACAAACCATAAACGTCCATTTTAAGTTTTAAGATTAGTGAGTTTTTAAATATCAGCCTCTAAAGTCTCTGAGTTGGCACATTTACATTTAAGGTACCTAGCGAGCACTCTTATCCCGAGTAACTTATTTGTGAGCAGGCACAGATTAAACACTGTATTTTGAACATGTTTTTTGTATTTTACCCTCCACGCTGTGGTTTTCTACATCGTCCATCCCTTACAGGTCTCGTCTGTTCCCGCACCAATTAAGGCCCTCAGAGCACAACTTGAAGATCAATGGCTTATCAGATCAAAAGGTTGTACCTAGTGCTCTTTGGTTTGTAACTTTTGGTACTTCTAATGAAGAGATAGCAAAGATGTTACAAGGTTGCTATTGCCTAGAAGTGGTGGACGACTTTGTCTGTGGGAAAGACACCAATTAGCCTTTCTCGGATGTTAAGACCAAACGAGAATATAACAGGAGAGAGGATACTACTGAACTGCTGAAATATTACTTGATGATGTGCAATAGTGACCAACTAACAACGAGACACATTAGTCATTATAAAAAACAAATTATAGCAAGGGCTAAGGTTTGCTGAGCTGTATATATGGCCTATTTTCTAGAAAAAGTCAATTCAGCGCAAATATAATTATTGGACTTTTATGTCATTAAATGAGGCAATTTTTCAAAATAGTTTAATCTTCCATTAACCACTGAAAAATGAACAATGCCTGAAAGCAATACATGGCACCACTATATATGAGGACATTGACAATTGACAGTGAGTAATGATACTTTTTTTTATACAGTTTAATCCATTCCATTGTGTATGACCGAACACACAAATTGCCTTGTTTTTAATAATCATAATGCATTCTATTTGTAATAGTATTACACAAAAAGATCATTTTACTTTTTAAGTGAAGTAGCAGCAGGTGTTTTTGAGACATCAACGTTAATCAGGATGGATTAACCTACAAGCAATAACAATGTCTCCTAACTTACAACAATGAGGAACTTTACGGCAGTCATTCCAAAAATACCTTTCATGCACAGCTGAACTTTTTAAGAACAATGACAACCGCTCAACAGATCAGATGACTCAACACCTTGCTTGTCTTCTTCCTACATACTGATATGCAGGTGGAAATGTTGGGCGGTGTGTCTGTTAAATGCCTGCTAACCGTCTTATGCTCTCAAGGTTCCTGCAAAGGCAATTCGATACTCTGGTGTTTGGAAGTAAGGTGAGTGATGCCCAGCTGCAGCTATTGTTTGAGCCCAGTGGTTTTCTCTCCTCTGGCCTCTTGAGGATGTCACTACACAGTTCACTGGATGAATTACAGTACCGGTAGACACTTAGACCGGAGAAAACCCGAACCTTTCCTTTTTTTCACAGATCTGTTAAATCTAGGTTTGTCCAATAATGGCTACCCTTTGAAAAATGTGCCGTCAGGATTTAAAAGACACATGCAGTTGACTTCACTGAGGCAAGGAGATGTGCGGCTTGACTTCACTGGGGCACCTGCCAAGCTGGGATCAGCGATAAAAGGAAATGACAGTATGTGTTGTGGCCTCTCTCTAAATACAAGCGTATGTGGAAAACCATGGTCCTCTTCTACCTTTACGGTAGTTATTTAGGCACCACTCCCAGGCCTCCCTAATCCATGGATTATGAGATACCTGACTTATCTCTGTTACTCTAGCTCTCAATGACAGAGGAAAACAGCACACTTTATCCAATGGAAGCGCAGTCTTAAAAAAAGTAATAGTAATCAACTTCAGAATCAAAACATGTGGGGCCAAGCAGTGTCGAAGCTCAAAGCCACTCACCCTTCACAGAGATGATTATGAAATATTATTTCTCAGCTTGATGAATGTGATAAACTTGATAATTTGTTTCAATGTGCTCCCAGTGCTTCCTCTCTTCTGACAATGTGTTTCTTGGCTGAATTCCCATGTTAGGCGCGGCCCCAGTCTCAGGTGGTGAGAGATTAGAGTTCTTCGTTCAGTTCACAATACCACTGACCCGTGCTATCTCCCACAATGCATCCCTGTGTGGGTTCTACATGACAGCCCATAGGCCAGCCCTCTGCCTGCCTGGCCCGCAGCCCTCAGCTACACTCCCAGGGTTAACCTCCACTTCTCTATTGTTTGTTTCATATGTTAGAATTGTGGTTATTACAGTAGCAGAAAATGTTTTTTTTTTCCATAACAGACAGTGAATACTCATAGTATGCTATTGCAAGTTTGTTTCTTTGTTAGTTAGCATGAATCCATAATTAAGCTTGTGAATTGATCCAGACATAGCCTCTCTCAGCGTAAATGACATTGATAGTGATTGATGATTTTCTCTGAATATTTTTTAATGGCCATTGGTGCCTTAACTGTGGAGACAAAATGTCTCAGTGAGGTTTGTGGTAAAACAAACTTGCCGTCAAACACCAAGTCAAGCTATGCCAAGAAAAAGTTACCAAGGATTTTTCAGTGACACACGACATTCTGGCAGCTCCAACACAGTGAGTCAGATTATGTTTAATCACTTGCTAGTGTTAGTTACACTTCATATTTTAAACATGACGCTTTTATACAGAAGGACTCAGAGTGTGTAAGCATACAGATTAGTTTCAGTTGCGCATGGACAACTTTGGAACAACAACTGGAACCTGGAACTCACTCTTGAACCCTGGATGATTCAGTTCCATATGAGCCCTCTTCTTATAATCACCATTACATTTGTTTTTTCTAGTGAAGTTTCTTCCCAATTTCTACAGAATTGGTGAGAAGAACACTACAGAAGCTGATCTTAGATAGCAGTGAGTGTCACTGAGAAATGATTCCCGTCAAACACAACTATTCATCTCCTAGCTGGCACATGCTCTGCATGACTGAGGTCAGATCACTTTTAGTTGATAAAGACATTGCCCAATACAAAACTTTCCAGAGTAATGAGTATGCACGTCTCCACATGGTTTTATGTTTTATTTGAATGGCAGGATAGTTCTTTTTAAAGTAGTAAGGTAAATCTTCATCACAGTAAAAAGCATACATTACACATTGAACTACGACTAGATTAAACTGCCGCTTAGTGTAACTACACCTCCAGGTCTGAGCCTAACTCCAGGTCTGAGCCTAAAATATGTTTTTT
>OMKK01065493.1:0-11511 GCA_900302305.1 Polymixia japonica
TATACAGTACCAATCAAAAGTTTGGACACACTTTCCCATGTATTTGGATGAGAAAGTGTGTCCAAACTTTTGACTGGTACTGTATATATCAATATATATCAATATTTTCGGATGAGTGCAGAGCAGATTAATGAACTAACTTCCTGTTCTGTTCCTGAGTCTGACTTCCTGTCAGGCTTGATCTGCTCTGTGCAGCTTGACAGATTCGCTCGTGAAACGCGGCAAAAAAAATAGAACAGACGCCGAAACTATCGCTGCAGATCGCGAGCCTTCCGCGCCGCGCCGCGCCGCGCCCGCGTCCCCGTCCGGTCTGAACGGTCCAGTCTGTTAACATGGGCGCGGAAAGGAAACTGTTCTGCGCTTCCCCGGCGCTGCCCGGCCTCGCCTCATCCGGTGTGAACCCGGCGTGGATCGACGCGCAGCACACAGCCCGTTTGTTTTGGTGTGAGACGCTGCTGCTCCAGTGCGACATCTAGTGGCTGAACACCGGATATAGATCCTTTAACTTGTGGGTCGGACCAAGTTGATTGACACATACTATCACAAGCGGACGGTCCGTCAACGTCAACGCGATGGCGTCAGAATTGAAAATGAATGGCATCCTTGCTGAAACCATTTGTAAAGCCCATAGGAGGCTGAGAAAAGGACCGTGGCAACGTTTTTATTGTCTACTGTTGCATGGGTTGCAGTTGGTTATAGGAATGGGTATTTGGTATTTATCTTATAGGTGTAGGATAAAAAGCAAAAATCGCCTGCACGGATATTACAATACTTTACTTTGTATCAACGAAGAAAGGGGATTGCCTTAACAAAAGTACCGCTGCACCTAATGCGGTGACAACAACGCGTTATTTTTTCATTTCACAAGTCAGAGATAACTATTAAAAAAAAAAAAGGACCCACACAATGGCAGGAATATCTATTGACGCGGTGAAAAGGAAGATTCAGACTCTGCAGCTGCAGGCGGATGAAGCAGAAGAGCGTTCAGAGATGTTACAAAGCGAGGTGGATGTGGAGAGACAGGCCAGAGAGAGGGTAAGACTGGGCCAAGTCAGGCAATTGATCCGACCACTTGTTGACATACTGCGTCTACTTTCACTGGTGTTTTTATTATTCTACCAACTGGGGATCTACCAACAACTGTTTTTTGGGGGGGTTTTCGAACTGTTTTGAAAAGTAGCCATGTTGGACCAAAAATAATGAACAGATATTTTTACAATATAGTTATTTAATGTATAAAATGTGCAGCTTACAGTTATAGGCTGTAAGGCTATAGATCAACTATTTGGAAAGTGCAGGCTTAGTGTTGGCCGTGGTGCATCTACACTGGCTGCGTTTACATCAAGGGGTCAGGACTTGAAGCCACCAAATCTAGTGGAGACGCGAGGTACTGCAGCCGGATGTAATTCCCCAAATCCCCATGGACTTCCGTTGTAGTCTTCCATGCAGATGTCACACTTGTCTTGATGGGTTCTTTTTTATTGTGTAGATGTTTTCATGTTTCTTACGTCACAATCCCCAATAGCATTACAACACTGTCACAAACACCATCTAAATGTTTAGCAACCAACTCAGTCTCTCACACACATACCTTCAATAATAAGCCTACTGAATTCTACAATAATTTCATACGACAAACATATTAGAATATATAAATTGGTGGAAAAAACAATCAGGGTGTACTAAATCTATGTCTGTCATCATACTAGGACTGACTAAAACGCAAACAAGGTTTTTGTAGTTTTGTAGTATCCTAGTTAAACTTGGTGTGCCAACCACCTCAAATGGGAGGTAGTGCTACCTTGACCCAAAAAAAAAGATCTATTGTTGTCTAAGTATCATAAGTAACTTTTGAACATTACAAACAAAACAATAGTATTTGCTGAAACAACTGTGGTAGGAACTGGTATGTATAAATGAATAATTGTGTTGAAACTACTGTATGCACATAATTCTTCTGTGAATGGGAATAAATGTACAGGATTATATGTGCACTAGTCATTGAATGGTGTGTAATGTTATGGTTACAATATTGTCATCCACTAGAAGCAAGTTAAATTTGGTCACATGGGATGATTTACGCAAGTGGTAAATTAATCTGATGTTTGTGATGGAAAAATAAAAATGAAGGAATTGCATAAAGAAAATGTGTTTTATATCAAAATAAAGAAGAGACCTTACACTTGAAAGTAGAATAATTTTCAAAAATGTTCCCACATGGAGTAATGATCCAGTGAAAATCTGGTCCAATTAAATTTTTCTGGAATGGGAGGGGCTGCGATCTAAATCCCATTACACACAGGTGTCTATTGATCTCACTTATGAACAGTCCATATATACATCTACTCCCCTGAAAAATGGGGACTGTCTGAAACACAGAAGTCTGATATAATTTTCTGAACTTCCCAGACTGTTCTAGCTGTTCTATTATTTGATGACTATTTATCAAATATCTCATTGTGTAAATATTTTGTGAAAGCACCAATAGTCATCCCTACAATATTGTCACAATATCGATATCAAGGTATAAATAAATAGTGTGATATTTGATTTTGTCCATATCACCCAGCCCTACTTATAACAAAATTATCTGAGCATATCCTCAAAGTTATTCTGAGGTTGCAGACCAGGTCAACCAGGCTGCAGAGGAGATGTCACGCACCTCCTCAAGAAATTAAAAGCTCTTATTTCACGACTGGAAGGTCACACATTCTGTAGACACAACGATTGGTTGACTGGTGAAGTGAAGCGGGATTTCCGCCAAATGTCACTTGTATAGTTCACTTCCTGTTGTGAATTTTAAACAACAGGTATCTTTCTAACGCATAAGTAGCCTTTCTCTCTCGGATACTGGCACTGGTCAATCAAGGACAGACACAATAACATTGGAAAACTTCCTCTGTGCTTTTATCAAGATATAATCTATGAAACGTAGTTACATGTGTTGCGCAATCTGTGCAATATGCTGCTCAGTATAAATGCTGGCACATGTCACACATTCTGCAAACTCCACAGATTCTGCATTAGTATAAAACAGCCTTCAGACTTGGCACTTTTGGTTTATCCAATGTATACCCTATAAAAAAAGGGATGCTCTGCCAGCGCCGTTCAGTCTTCCATGTGACTCATCCCCACATTCTATATTGTCTATATCTATATTGTTGCCCAAAACGTGAGGTGAAGTTATAGCAAGATGTCCAAGAAATCAGCCGTGTGGAAACATTTTAATATTACCACTGATAATTCAAAAAAGGTTTAATGGCAAATATGCCAGCAGAAACTGGCATAACATTTCTACACTACGACCTATCTTAACATTGTTTTGAAGGTCCCCGAAAAAATGTTTTTGAATATATTATGAAAACGGAGCTTTGCAGAAAATTTCCAATGAAGCTTCAAAGTATCAAAAAATGGTATTTGGTTCAGCCCTATTATTATTATTATTATTATTATTATTATTATCTAACCTGGCTAGCTTGCAGTAGTAATTGAAAAAGGTTCTATTATGTCCATTATTTTGGTTAATCATTTGAGGCTTACAACAGTAAGATAAAAGTTTGCTTATTCACTATTTTTGGTTGTCGGTTATGTAACAATGTTGCGCGCAATCTCCGCAAGTATGTTACACAACTGAATTGCTGTTGTACTGTTGTGTTTTTATTAAACTAAACCCAGAATTTACGCAGCATGGTCATAGAGAAGGGCAGACACTGATAGCTGCCTTGAGAAGAGAGACTGTTTTCCAACTGTGATCCAGGAGCAATGGTTTTACTGTTTTCTTGGGTACGCTAATGCATTTAAGTTAGAAAGTAACTCGTTGACAAACTTCCAAAGATAAGTATGAGAACAACATTATGTAATCTTGAGGGGTATCCTAAAAATCTGTCTTCAGACTGATTATAAACTATTGTCCCTTTCTGTGCCCTTCCAGGCAGAGGCTGAGGTGGCTTCTCTGAACAGGCGTATCCAGCTGGTAGAGGAGGAGTTGGATAGGGCCCAGGAGAGGCTGGCCACCGCTCTTCAGAAGCTGGAGGAGGCAGAGAAGGCCGCAGATGAGAGCGAGAGGTTAGCTTTTGCTGTCTTCTGCTCGTTGTCCTCCACTTACAAGGCCCATGTGAAATCATTCAGAGAAGCTCAATCATTTCTTTATGCTCTCCTAGTCTCACATTTTAAGTCGGAAGCATTTACAACTGAAAATAAATGGTATTGGAGTTATATATTATCATACTCACATTTAGTTTGTGCATGACCACTTGTTGCTGTTTCCTCTGCCGGTCAGAGGGATGAAGGTCATAGAGAACAGAGCCACAAAAGATGAGGAGAAGATGGAGATCCAGGAGATGCAGCTGAAGGAGGCCAAACACATTGCTGAGGAGGCTGACCGCAAATATGAGGAGGTGGGTTTCTATCTACCCTAAGTGTGTAATCAAAAAGAGGTGCACTATTATCTAATTATAACAGTTATATCAAAATATTCTGTCATTTATATGAACAAGATCCTCAGTACCCATTATTGCCAGTGTTGCTGGTAGCATTTTATATACTGTAGGTGGTCACCGCAAAATAGCACAAGGGTTAGTTATAGTCTGATCCCTTGTACTGGTAAACATCACATTGTGAAGTCTCTGTAATGTGATTTTAATTTAGCACTTTAATTAAGTAGAATTCTTATTTTAACTCAAAAAATATTTTCAAAAGCCAACCCATCCTTCCCCAGCAATAATGGTTTCCCTTGTTACCTGCAGTGTTAGAGATCCTTCCTGACACTCCTTGTCTGTAATGCATCTCTTACTTTGCTCCACAATTAACTAGAATTGAAGATATCCTAGTATTTGAGCCAGTCTTAATCACGCCTTGAGCTGGAATAAATGATGGAACGTACCTCAATGCATTTTGTTCTCTGTTCTCTCCCCACATGAGTGTTCAAGCGTAGTTTGTTTCGTGTGAATGCAGGTGGCCCGCAAGCTAGTGATCCTTGAAGGTGACCTGGAGCGGTCTGAGGAGCGCGCTGAGGTGGCTGAGGCGTAAGTTCATTTCCTGTATAAACGCCATCTTTCAATAACATGAAATAACGGTTACTAGCGTTTGTATTTTCTGTCAGTCATACTAGTACAGTAATTCAGTTGTAATTCAGTAATTCAGTCCGTGCATTTCTAAAAGTATAATCAAGGCAAAATAGTCCTGTAAGTGTCAACTGACTCAGATGATCATGGAAATTGTGACTGTGACATGGACTCGATATAGTTATAACATGGTGCATGGTATGTTTGGTAACTGGAATGAGCTGTGGAGCAGCAGGTACATGCAAGGACTGCATGCTTGACCACAGAAACGGAGACTACTTTAAGTTAATCTCACAGGGTCATGAATACGCGAAAGCAGTTATGGCGGCCATGACCGAATCAAAAGATATCCACGGCTGCCGTCCTGCACGTTTACCACCTGCTGCTCCAACTCGTTTGTGTTACAACCCCCATGTGTGAAACGCAAGCCGGCAAGATGTTTCGGATACACTAACTCCAGAGAGACACCTGGGTGTGTGTTTTGTGTTCTCTCCTCTTGTGTTTTATGTAATGCATGCCTGAATACACCACCACCACCTCCACCCCACCGGGGATTTGCCTTGTTTTGTGGCTGCCCTGCCCTGCCCTGCCCGTTCTCTCCCCGCCCCCCACTCCTCCTGGCTGTGGACTAACCCAGTCGAGTCAGGGAGCTGGAGGAGGAGCTTAGACTAATGGACCAGAATTTGAAGTCCATGATGTCCGGAGAGGAAGAGGTACTTATACGACACTGGTGGAATTGCACTGGACGGTCTTAATCTTACTGATGAGCTCACCTGCTGCCTTTCCATCCTCTAGCTTCTCTCTCCGTTTGTTTTTCTGGCCTGTACTTCCACTATGTGGTATTTGCTTCAGCTATGCCTATTTTACCCTGTTGAGCCATATTGGGGTCCTTGGTGTGATGTTTGCCTTCAGTCAAAGGCTTGCTCTAAATTATAAACACTTCTCCTTAAATCTGTTGATAAATATACTAATTAATTTCCTCTTATTAATTATAAATAATTTCCCCTTATTTTATGATTCATTGTCCACCAAGGATCTTATTTTATTTTGTCTATTTATTATTTGGCATCACCCCCTTCAGGTAAGTGACACAACTCCATTAACCCGTCTGCCTGCCTCCTTACCCACTGACCTTCCAGTACTCTGTGGTGTCCTTAGCCATTTCCTCTGCTGTTCTCCCTCTCAAATCGCTCCTTGTTTCTTTTCCTGCTCTTCCCCCGTCTGCCATTGCTTAGTAAATCAGGTGACCTTGAGGAAGAGTTGAAAAATGTCACCAACAACTTGAAGTCTCTGGAGGCCCAGGCTGAAAAGGTAGGAGGCGCTGAGCAGGCATCTCTGTCCAGCCACAGGATTGGCTGAGCAGGCATCTCTGTTCAGCCACAGGATTGGCCAGCTAAACCATGTTTATTCTGCGCACTTTGACTGTATGTGTACTGATTTTATTGTGAGCACTATTTCCAAAAGCAAAAATGATTATCTTAACGCAGCAACATTCTCTGAAAATTGCAAACATATACGGTGATACACAATCATGTCTTTTCCACAAGACACACGCAGTCCTAAGTGGCCTACTTCAGTCGCCATAGAGATGCTGTTATTGAAACCTAGGCTGTGAGGCAGCCAAGCCAAAAGGCCTTACTAGTCCTACAGTCAAGCTGAAGGAAGGGAAACCTTTGCTTTGCCTTAATGAAATTCGTTTGCAAGTTCTCTGCACTTTAAAAAATATTCTTTAAAATAATAAATAAATAATTAATAAATAATAAGTAATAATAAATACAATTTCTTTATTTGACCATACAGTATGGTGTTAATAAGGTTAATATGATAATGGTGTGACAACAAGTTTCTAGTTTTATATATTTAAGTTAGACAATTTAATCGATGATGTCGTCCCGAAAGTCAACGTTAGGACTTTCCCCAATCAAAAGTCCTGGGTTAATGGTGATGTCCATGCTAAGCTCAGAGCACAGTCCTCTGCCTATAGCTCTGGGGACCTGGAGGCCTTGAGGAAGTCCAGATATGACCTACGGAAAGCCATCAGAGATGCCAAAAGAGCCTACAGAGGCCAGTTGGAGTCTAACTACCACAACTCTGGCCTGACGCTCCAGAGGGTTTGTTACATAGAACCATCTGAGAAGTCGTCCTTGGAAACTTTGGAAAAGGGCAGGTGCTTTAAAAAAAATACTTGGCAGGTGATTGGATGAACTGTCTATCACAGGCTAAACCGCTAAACCACACCGTAGCTGCCAGTAGTTCCTCATAGGACGCTAATTGGTCCGAACCAGCTGTGGTTCGGCCACAATCGTGAGGAGAGCTTTTAAGAGAGTAAACCCTCGGAAGTCACCAGGGCCAGATGGCGTTCCAGGCCGTGTCCTCAGAGCGTGAGCCGACCAGCTAGCGGAGGTATTCACCTCTATAGTCAACCTCTCTCCCTGAACCAGTCTGCCGTCCCCTCCTGCCTCAAACAGACCACCGTTGTCCCCGTACCAAAGAAACCTCCCATCACCTGCCTGAATGACTAGCGCCCTGTAGCACTGACGCCACGCCCCCATTCACATCGATGGAGCTGAAGTAGAGAGAGTCTCCTGCTTCATCAACAATGACCTCACCCGGTCCGGGCAATCGGACTCGGCGGTAAAAACTGCCCAAAAGCGCCTATACTACACTACACTACACTACAAGCTACCATGGACAATGATGCGTTATTGTTTTAGCTAGCCTGTCATCAGCAAGTAACTTTTCACTGGCATGATTCTAACAATTCTATTTTGTTCTTATTGATTTTGAACAGTTTTGCTTCATTTTTCTGAAGAGTGTCCGTCAAGTGTTTAGATAACACTGTATGTTGTCCACCCTTTCAGGTACACTGAAATTTGCCGTTATAACCTATTTATCTAACATAGTTTATTTATCTAATGAAAGTTTGCACCCGTATCTCTGAAACGTACATATAGCCCACATCAAGTCAATACGTTCCTCACTCATCAATATTCACATCAATGTGAAACACAACTGCTTAATGGGAGGTCTGACCCTGTGTACGTTGTATGGCTATTGAATTCTGCTGGCATAGCTATATCATCATATGAGAAGGTAAGGTATTGAATGGATGAGATAGATTTCCATACTTTGGGACCCAACTGGAGACCTTTCCTCTCAGCCACTGGCTGCTCC
Organism: Polymixia japonica; assembly: GCA_900302305.1. Classification (NCBI taxonomy): domain Eukaryota; kingdom Metazoa; phylum Chordata; class Actinopteri; order Polymixiiformes; family Polymixiidae; genus Polymixia; species Polymixia japonica. Next base: position 8,238 of record OMKK01065493.1, read on the forward strand.
TTTTGGCTACTTCTGAAGTAGCTTTTATGGCCTTATGTAAGCCCTGATCACAAAGCAAAGCTAGCAGATGTTGCTACAAAGAAAGTAGGAGCAGTAGTTTTTTGTCTAGTTAGCTTTTGTACTTCCTATACATTTACCACATTTTAGATTACCACAGTTTATTTTAGTCCGTAACTGTTCCACACTGGTAGACACATTCTTCTGCAATGTGCTGCATATTTTAAATCACCTATTCTGCTTGCTCAATGACATGCCATCACACCAAGGGTGTCTACGATACGTTATGTCCATCCCATCTAGTGCAATAGCATGTGAGCCTTCTCCTGTTCACATAGCTATGGTCAAAACGCTTTTTAGGGGTTAATCTTTCTAAATCTTTCTTTCCATGTTATACTATGTTTGTTATTGGATCTGTACACGTCCTTCTCTCCACCCAGCCATCATTCCCAGCTGCATCACCAGTTTCTTGTGAACTTTAATACAGTAAGGTATTTCACAATGACCAACTAGCTTGCTAGATTGCAAGGAGATGCAGCATTACACACGCACGCACACACACACACACACACACACACACACACACACACACACACACACACACACACACACACACACACACCTTCAAATGACCAAGTCACATGCCTTTGTTGTAGTGTCTGTGATAACTGAGGTCAGGTTTTGTTAAATGTTAAAAACAATTGGATCTGATTGTTCCTAGAAATATTGACGCTTTGGGAGCAAAGCAGTCAATCACATTGTATTGTGTGTATTGTATATTATTGTATCATTGTATTGTATGTATTATATATTATATTGTATGTATTATAACTCTGTTTTGTAAGGTTCAATTCAATAATTTATTGCAAGCAATGTGCTCTTTGTAATTTACATCTGCCTGTTTTTTGCTGTAATTATTTTGATTGTACTATGTGATAATGCTAAAATGATTTAAGAATAATTCCCTGATGGTGTTTCTCCTTCATTTCCTCCTTCCAGGCCTTTCCATGTGGAGCCCAAGAACATAGTAGAAGATGCCCCTCAGGAGAGGGTGTCTGCTGAGGCTGCCATCCTCAACAGCAGAGTACACTACTACAGCAGACTCACAGGCTCTTCTGACAGACTGCTGGTAACACACCCCATCCCACAGTATGGTTTACACACAGTAGGCTTGTCACAGTGGTGGGCGTTACTGGTGGCATAAGGTCCTAGGGTGTTATCTACTCCATACCGTCAATCCCGTTATTTTGTCATTTACATTTTTAAAGAATAATAATAGCAAGCTTATATTCAGAGCTTGAATGCCTACGTTATGATCTGATAACTGATCACTGATCAATGACAAGGGTCTGGATACTTTTGCAGATTGTATACTCTTCATAACGTGCATGTTTGATCACGTAGGGCATTTTAGTAAAGCATGGGCAAAATAATAACCATTTCATACACATTGTGAATAGCGAAACAGTTAAATTCCCCATGGAGTGAGAAGTGGTGATCGCAGATCACAACGTGCATTGTAGTGTGTAGAGCGTACAGGCATCCATGTGAAGGGGAGTAGATTTTGTGTAGGGAGTGAAAAAAGGGGAAACACCATTTTGTCAGCTTCAGTGTGGTTTTCACTCTGCTTCACCTAACGTCACTCTCCAGCAGTGCGTGCGTGTGGTGTGTTCAAGGGCGATTACAGCATGGGAAAGGAGCGTTCTATAGCCAGTACGACTATACAAGTTATGTAAATGTCAAATGTGTAAATGTGAAAGACCCCATTTACATCTGGTATAAAAAAGCCAAGTATCTGGATATCCTTTCTAAATAAGGCAAAAGTCCGTTTTAATGCAGGTGTTCATCTACAATCTATAATGACACCCATCTTTCAATCTATCTTAAGTAGCCACCACTTCTCAGTATTTTATTTTTAACTACTTGTTTAACCCCAATGGCAGACTGGTGCCTCTACAGCAACAACAACCCCACCATGCCATGTCTTATTTTGTAAGAGGAGATTCGACCATTGCCTCTAATTTGATTGCATTTTCTTGTACGATTTTTGTGTAATGTAATAATTTTTTGTAATTAATTCGGGGAAATTGGATAATTATATAGTTTGAACTGACAGATCGATGTGCAATAAGTTTCAACGACTGCTTGACCTACAGCAGCGTGTTTGCGGGGGGGCCTGGCCACGCTAACAATGTCAGCATAATTACAGAGAGGTGATAACTGTATGTTAGTAAAAGTACATTCCTGGCATTCTATGAAGCCCTTATTCCTGACACCTCTTTAAACAGTTAAAGTAGCAGTGGAAGGTAGTCATGCCCTTTGTCTTTGGGGAATATTGTTCTCAAAGTGCTGGATTATTGGCTGGCTCATCTGTTGGCTGGTTAGCGAGTCTCGACCCATCACAGTAGAATATATAAATATATAAAGGGGAAATACTGTTGTGAGCGGTCAACTCAGTGGCTTGTAGTTGAATGAACAGATAGGGATTTGAGGAATTTGCAGATGACCTGAACCCATTGTTACACCTTGGCACACCGGTCCCATCGCTGCAGAACGTAGGGGTAGACTTCGGAATATTGGTTTCGGAAAGTTTTCAGAAGCTGTACTGTGTTCTGAACAGCAGTTCTGAGGTCAGCAGAGCGCTTCAGGAACTCAGGTTTTCTACTCCGCTGTTGTGTTTCCTCCAGAGTCCTCCGGACCACGTGATCCCCCGGCCAGAGGAGATCTACATTTACAGTCCCCTGGGAACCGCGTTCAAGGTGACGGGGGGAGACCACTCCTCTAAAAACCCAAGTATCGTCACAATGTAAGTCAGTGAACTCTAACTGACCTAATTATCTTCTGTATTCTTTTTCTACTAGAAAGTAGTTACATTGTTTTCTTGTCTCCCCCCAGATTTGCCATATGGAATACAATGATGGGTACATCCATCCTCAGTATACCTTGGGGGATAAAGCAGGTGATTTCCATCCCTAATATTTGTTAGTTGCCCATTCTTATCCAAACCTATCCAAAATGATAGTTGGTTTGACTGGAGTTATTAGTAAAACAACATGAGTACTTTATGTTTTTTAATGTATATTTTTATTTTAAACTTTGTTTTACAAATCAGATTTGTCTTATCAGAAAACAATGATTCAAGAATGCTCTTTGTTTTTGTCCTCTTAGGCTGGCTTCACTCTGGGAATCCTCATTCTCAGCTCCATGGCCCTGCTGATGCTCTACTGCTGTTACAGAGTGCTCAAATCACCAAAGTCAATACGTAAGGAATCATCTG
>OMKK01065494.1:12325-28644 GCA_900302305.1 Polymixia japonica
TGAATAAAAAAACCAAAAAAAAAAAAAAAAAAAAAAAAAAAAAAAAAAAAAAAAAAAAAAAAAAAAAAGGGCATGCAAAACACCAGATGTTGACATGTGTTCGTTGTTGCATGTAGGCTACTCTGGTACTTTGATAAAATGAGAACTAACCATTTGTTGTGAAATTCAACTGCAACCTCATTGTTTGCAGTATTCAAATCAGGAAAATGTGATATGAATTGTCTGAACTAAGTCTGAGTCACAGTAAAAGAATCCTCAGTACAGTTATGATCAAATGATCTCATTGTTACAAAAATGCATTGCACACTTAGTTATTTCCACCTGATCCTTTAGTCTAAAATATCAAACATTGCCTTTTTATTTAAATAGATTTAGACAGTGTTATTTGGAGTCCATTAAAGGAAGAACTGCACTACACACCAATACAGATGGGATTCATTTACTAAACACATCATAAAAGATAAATAGTGTAGCACTGCAGATTAGATTAATAGCCCTGATGGCCTTATACTGGGAGTGGGACTTTATGCTATCCAAAATGGAACAAAGATTATCAAGTACCGTCTTATGTCTAAGCAACAGTCTAAAATGGGTTTAAACATGTATTGTATGTATAAAAGGACGCAACTCAATATTAGGAAAGTGTTCCCTATGTTTTGTATATTTTACACATACACACATACGGTACATACACCCACCCTAACGCATAGGATAGGTGGACACACACCCGCACGCACAAAAGACGGTGAAGTTATCTTACTTCAAATAAAAGAAACGACGGAGCACGGATCAGTTCAGTTGCCATAACTCTTGAATTTATATCATTAAATAAATAGCTGATGAACACTAATGTAGGCCTGAGCCTAACATCACATGAACAAACTGCTGAATGTGATTCTATCGCATGGTACTTGTGTGTTTTACTTTATCTCATCTAGAGGTTAGATTAAAATACTGACTTAACTTCGTCGTTGAATGAAAAAGCCTTTTGGTTGGTATTTTGCTCCCATGGAAAACAGAAAAACAGAAAATGCACAACTTACTGTTATTTCCGTTGGGAGAACGCGATTCTTCCCGTCAATGTTTGAAGGTGGTTCATTCCGTGTCTACTTGTTAAGGCTTAATAGACACCGGCGAGACCTCTGACGAGAAGGGTGTGCAATATGCATGAAATAACTAACCCTAACCTAACCTAACCTAACCTAAGCCAAGAACTGCAAAGATTTGGGTCCGCCTAACTGAGCGAAAGGCAGCCACTCCTCTAGTTGTATTACATGCGGACTTGGGTTCCAAGTTATTTGCATTGGCATACAAGCAGCACATTTAACACGTAGCATCGCCGAAGGGAAATTTGCATTAGTTGTAATATAGGCTAAACTACTCCACCAGTACTAGTTGGATGATTGCTCGGGTTGGCCCACAGAAAAGTGGGCGTACTAACCAAAAGATTTGAGGGGCTGGATTCAGAACGCCCCAGACAGCGACAAATGTATGATAACATAGGTCCTACATAACAGCATAGGCCTAGGGTATATATATAGCCTAGTGTTTTATATATAAAACACTAACAACCTTTTATTATAAATGAGAGCGCCCGTAGATTGCAATAAGAGGAATTGCATGGAATTCAATGGTTCCCTAATCCTTAATTGGTTAATTTTAGTGTAGGCTTAACATAACGCCACAAAATAATGAGCATCATCCAATTATGAATTCTTTCTTTATATGTTTATTAGTTGGTGAGTTTGTTTGCTTGTTTTGAGGTGACATATTTTTTTATAATGCATTTGTTTTTTATTACATCTGCAAAAAAACAACAACATTTAAATAAAAAATATATAATTTAAAAATACAAAAATATTGTTTTACTGTCGGGGTGTATTCACGTCTGTGATCTCTGTTCAAATAATTAAATAAAAATACGTGTAAGGCAGATTCATTTTGATTTGTGCCGCACTGCACTGTAAATAAAGTTTTACTTAGGACTTACTTAGGCTACACTGTTTCAGTTTGAAACTGCAGATCGAGTCCAGCTCATAGCAGAAGAGTTTTAGTCCGAACTGTCCACCTTTTGAAAAAAGTGATACTTGATCGAAGGCATAAAATCCCTGTATTTCAAATCACAATCATGATGTTAAAAGGTGGCCCCTGAACTCTCATTTGAAGTGAGAGATACTGTACTTAGTGGCAATTTGTGAACGATGGAACAAGGATATGAGATCAATTAATTGTAGTCCTTTTGACATTCCCACCCATTATAATACAAAATAAAGATACCACGCGGTCTTTTGAGCTAGAGAGAAATTCTGTTACTTATTGTGATTTTCTTGACATTGTTAGGGAGGACATCTAGTGGCCAAGTTTCATAGTACACATCACACCCACACGCACACGCACGCACGCACGCACGCACACACACACACACACACACACTCTGATGATCCCATATCACACCCCGTCCAATGTTTAACTCTTCAAAGAACCTGAACTTTTTTGTGGGTGTGAGTAGGGGATGGAGTAGAGAAGGACCTGCGACAGCCTTGTCTTGAGGAGTCTACGGGAAACCTGAGTCTGTTTCTTTGATGTTTAGGTTGGCGTAGTCAATTTCTTCATTGTTTAAAAGAATGCATCAAACTTTAAAAAAAGGGTTTGTGGCTGTTTTTTATGGGTACTTCATAGAGTAAATTACCATTGCAATACTTATAAATATAGACAAACATATAAATGGCCTAAACTCTTCCGTGATTAAATTTATTCCAGTTCGAAAGGCGGCTGCTTATCCTACGTCACCGAAATACAGCCAATGAGAGGCCGCCATTTCAGAGCTTAGTCCGTGATGCTGAAGAATGTGAATTTACAGTAGCTTTCCTACTAATCATGTCTTATTCTATTTCGGGGATCACAATAGGGAGAACGTCAGCGGTATATTGAATGAATACAACTGAATTAGGATGGTAAAAGGCTTGTGCTGTTGGTCCCAATGAATGTAGTAAATAATAGCAAAGGATTTTAACAGCATTATGACCATCGGTGCATCAGGAGTTGCATGATCGTGCTCACAATAGCTGATCCCCAAGCAAGGTAAACAACACATTTCCAGACACATCTCTAGAAGAGTTGTTTTTGTTGACTTTAAACACACACACGCGTATGCGCCAGGCCATCGCTCAGATAGACTATAGGCTAAACAATATGGAGCAGCGAATTGCCGTTATATGCATATGGCCACAAGAGCGGTTCGGCTTTTCTGACAGAATTGTAATGTTAATAGGGTATAGGAAATGCAATTTTATTTATCATCCACTAAGCGAAGAGGGCAGCGTACTGCTAGTGTAGATAACTCTGTGTCATGTTAATCATTAACATCTGTTTCAAATATGCCGTCTTTCACCTCAAGCACACAGAAGTCTAATTTTGAACTAGACTTAACCTAATGGAAACATTTTGAGGTCTGTAGTGTCATCTTTGGACTGCAGTATGCAAGTCAAAAAAACACATGTGACTTGTCACTTAAAAGGCTAAAAGGAGCACCTGACAATAGCATATATCTGGTGAGTGATTGCACGCTTTTAATTCAGTGCACGAATCACTTTTGACTATATACCAAAATTACCATTTTATGGATGATAATCCTAATATGTCAAAATAGGCAAATTATTCCATCCTGAAAGGGGCATGCTCAAAAAGTAGTGTACTTATGTAACAGTTTATCCATTTTGGTTGAAAAAAGCTTCAAATTAAAACGGACAATCCTTACCTTAACCTATATACGTTGCATTTATTTATTTCCAACCATAATAAGAGCACAGAGAGGAAAAAAAACTTATTTAAACTTTTTTACTGTCCAAAAACATTTGGTGCATGCTATATTAACAGATTTATAATGATTCGTTGAGCACTATTCAGGGTCCCCTGAAGCTCCTAAGGATTAGAATCTACACAAATTCAGAGTATTGTTTGGCAATTGCTGCCTAACTAAATAGACATAATTGAATGTGCAACTACTGAACTAAATGGGCACAACATTTCAGGTTTATTCACCCATTAAAGCCCTCATTTTGTGTTATGATTTACAGGCAGACATGTTGTGACCTGGATGTCTAGGACACCACAGACGGGGTCACCATGAAGGGTCCCAGCTCCAGATGGGCGTTCTCTCTGGGGTTCCTGGTAGGGACCTGCAGTATCTACTTCTTCCTGCGGCAGGTGTGGTTCGAGAGGAGTTACCCAGTGCTGTCAGAAGCCCAAGAGAACGCTGCAGCAGTGGGGGAGACAGCAGCCAACAAGGGCACTAACTGGAGGAAGGAGGGAGCGGCTCTCATCTACCTGCTCCACCCTTACCGTACAGGTGCTTTATATTACTTTGTTACTCCTTCACGCTGGGCACACACCGATGACATCACTTGGTGTGCTTGAGATGACAAGGGTATTGTTGTATGCACGCATTAATAGTGATTTATACTGCAAGGGAGCTCAAATCTTCTTAAAAAGCAGTTCTTTTTTCAGTAGCCAGTAAGATGCATTGGATAGTCAGTAAAAGCAAAAGGCAACTGAACTCATTGGGATTCTTATTAATGTTGATAAAAGTTTAAGATAAATTATTCTGGGAATAAAAAATGTCCTGCACCCATCATAAGTGAACTTTGCAAAAAGTGTGCTAATGTTAAAGATACAATGTGACTGACCTGACGAGTAATTAAGGTAAATGGTTCTGTATTGCACTGTCCCTCTAGGTGAGGACAGCAGAGTGGCAGATGAGCTGTACCAGAAGGCACGCATTCTCTGCTGGGTGATGACAGGACCATACAACCTGCAGACCAAGGCACGCCACGTCAAGGCCACCTGGAGTCGACACTGCAACGTGGTGGTGTTCATGAGCTCCGTGGAAGACCCGGACTTTCCCACTGTGGGTCTGGGCACCAAAGAGGGCCGTGATCAGCTCTACTGGAAGACGATCCGGGCCTTCCACTATGTCTACGAGCACCACGCCCATGAAGCCGATTGGTTTCTAAAAGCGGACGATGACACCTATGTGGTGGTGGACAACCTGCGCTGGATTCTGTCCAACCACACCCCCGAGGAGCCCATCTATTTTGGCAAGCGCTTCAAACCCTACGCCAAGCAGGGCTACATGAGTGGAGGGGCTGGGTATGTGCTGAGTAAAGAGGCCCTCAGGAGGTTTGTGGAGGGTTTTCGGACTAGGGTGTGTACGCACACTACCCCCGTAGAGGACCTAGCGCTGGGGCAGTGTCTGGAGAAGATGGGTGTCCTGGCTGGGGACTCCAGAGATACTTTGCAGCGGGAAACCTTCCACCCCTTTGTGCCAGAGCACCACCTCACTGGAAAGTTCTCCAAGAGCTTCTGGTACTGGAGCTATTGTTACTACCCGATTGTCGAGGCAAGTCCCTGCAACTTTTTATCCTTGAATCAGTCACAGTGGGCATTGCTGTAATGTTGTTAAACAGCTCTGAAATCCAACAAATCTTCAACATACTTAAACATAGGGGCTGGATAAATGGTCTGAGCAGCCAAAGCACGTTAGACGCAACTTCTTAATTAGTCAGACCTTCTCTCTAGTTAGTTTTGATTTCGTGAATGGATTAGCTGTCATTAAAAAGTCAGGTTATGATGGCATACTGTCCAGAGCATAAACCTGTTTGTCAAGGAGCCTTTAATATCGCTAGTGAGCATCTGTACTTAACGTCAGGGAATTGTCCCTTATTTTATTTTGAAATTTACATTCCTTTATCGTAACTGAGCATGAGCTCAAACTGTATATAATAGTTATTTTGCTTTTGATGAATAAAACAGAATGTAGGTGCCTATAAAGGATACATCAGAGGGGAAATGACTAAATTAATGAATATTTGATTATCTGGCCCATTGAGAATTCCCTACATGACCTTTGCATACAGTAGAACGAGTAGAATAGAAATGGGTTTGATGTGGATGAAGTGGATGATTGCAGTGGCTACAATGTCCTGTCAACAAAGGAAAAATTAGGCAATTTGTTACTGATGATGTGGATCATTCGTTGTGCTTTGCAATTGAAATGAGACAGGTCCATTATTGATCCTGTCAGACCATGGCCGTCAGTGTATGTGGCAATAAGCCTGGTGTAAACAAGCCACTTTCTACTGGGCCTTTGTATGGGAAACACGAAAACAATTGTATCTTTAATAACAAGCTAATTATGTATTGTTGTCAGACTCTCCAAATTGAAATTGAGGTTTTATGAGACCTGTGTGGATCTATAAAAAGTGATCAAACAGATAAATATTTATGTCTGCTCTAATGTAGTTGTAATATGAGTGTTGATCTTTTTTTAACTTAGCGTGTGTACCGCTGTGTATGTTCATACGTGTGTGTGTGCATATATGTGTGTGACTTCCTCAGGGTCCACAGTGCTGCTCTGACCTGGCAGTATCCTTCCACTACGTGGAAGCAGAGCTGATGTACACACTGGAGTACTACACCTACTACCTTCGGGCCTACGGCTACAGACCACGCTACCGGCCCCCAGTTCCCCAGGGCCTGGGCCTCGGTCCTTTCTCACAGACAGACATGCCGGCAGGACCTAAAGGCGTAGAGGAGGGGACAGGTAGAGGTAGTCACACAACCCCAGCCATCACTGTCAATGGGAACCAAGCCAAAATGGAGATGTCCTCAGGCAGAGGGGGAAAAGACAATCTAAGCTCCCTCTTTTCTGGCAACAGGACTGCATTCACACAGGGAAGGCAGCACTGATACAAACTGCAGTGGAATGGTCGGATTGAACCATTTTTACTCTGTGAACGGGTGATAGAGGGTCTGGTAATAAACACAGTGATGTTTCTCTGATAGATTGAGATAGAGGGGTGCAGAACATAGTATATTGAATGCACTATTGCTTTCCCTGCCACTTTAACACTGTTAATGTACACAGTATGGATGGTTAAAACTTGAATCTGAGTCAGTGACCGGTTTGTGAGAATGTGAGTTCTGCTGGTTTGGCTATCTTAAACCAAGGGAAATACTTGGATTGTCTTAATTACCTTTGGCACATGAGGAATATTGTGAATTACTACTATCAGTAATGTGTGTGTGGACTACAGAGAAGTAGGAAAGGGCTTGTTAAAGTAACAGAATATGTATTCTGGTTATTCTCATTCTGATACAAATAGTATCTGATTTCACCTGTTAGTAATATGAAAAAGGTCTCGTCTTGACCGTCTCATCCGTCTCTCGACTGACGGTAACGAAAGGCAACGCCTTTGTCATTGCTTCAGAATATCTGAAATATTCAACCTTTTCTCTTTATAAATGGTTGTGTTTGCTGTTCTGTTAAATTGTTGTTAGTATTATTTTATTTAATTTTGCCTTTTTTGAAATGGAATGCATAAATAACTGGTGAGCTTGATGTTTTGATTCTTTGACTGCAGTTTGTCAGGAACCCTGTTTGTCTATATGCGTACCCCACAATTCAATGGATGTATACACGAAGACGTGGATTTGAAATCAACAGCCAACAGTGATGCATTGTGTTTCAGTATCAAAGACAAAAACTTTTGTAGAAAATTTATTTGTCAGTACCTCTGTGTGATATGAAAAACTCTGATGTATGGGGAGCATCTTCAAAACTCAGCATGTATCTAAGTGCAGTTGGATTGGGCAGCTGTTCATTAAATAAGGTGCTAGCAAAAACAAACATTATCGTTGGTGACCACAATCTTTTATGCAATACTCCTATGAATCATAATTATTACCCAACAGTGAAAATGATAGTAGGTGTGAATTAGCAACACACAACAGTTGAGCTAGGAGGATCACCCAGCTGCAGAAATAACCCAACAATATATTAAATGAATAAACTATTTACAAAAATGACGTTTATTTTGAACTTTGGAGAAAAGAATACTATGGTAAAGAAATAGATTGTATCAGTTGTTATTGTTAATAATGTTTGTCTTCAGATAAAACATACAAACTGTATAGTTTATAAACAGCAATAGCTATCATAAGCCATCTGGCAGGTGTATTGTATTAGGCCAGTTTTGTCATATCTATAACATTTAGTTAGTTGCGTTTTTGTATGCTCTGTGATCTTCTGTCATCGTAGCTGGATGAAAGATGTTTCAATATGAATATCTATAGCCCTCGTCGAAGCCTAGAACAAAACACACATTTTCAGTGATACAGTCAGTATTCCTGTATTCATGCCTATTAAATTTGTAAAATCATACTGTAATCTACTATAAAAAAAAAATAGCTAGATACATATGCCTGTTAAGAAATGCATATTTGTGAATGTCAGCATACCAAAAGGCATATAAAAACATCAAGAGGTTAAGGGTTTTCCCCATTAGCCTGGCGGAATGAAACTGTATTCTGAAAAGTGGTGAACAAGTGGTGATGTTCCAGTTACTGAGTGAAAGACAGACACTAACCTCAGTCTGCACTTGTTGAGAAAAATGCCTCTCCTTTCTGGGTACTCTTTCCTCCAGGGGCCATTATCTGGAAAAGTAGACATCAAAAGATTGAGCCCTAAAGACACATGCGCTCCACAAGCGGAACAGAGGACATTCCAGTTAACTTGAAGTCTATTTGATTCACAAGGAATCCAGCAAGACTAATATTCACAAGCATTATAATGCCCATAATAGCCAACAAGCCACACTCACCAGGCTCAGAGTTCCTTCGTCCCATAAGCCCAACGAAAATGTCGTGCATCTCCCCTAATTAGAGGGACGAGAGTGTCATTAAACGTTGTGATTTCAGATCGTTTTGAAGACTGACGCTAAAGACCAGTTAGAGCATTAGAAAAAGATTCTTACTTTTATGTGGAGATGGTACAGCATTTGCATCTGAAAATAATAACATAATTCATTTTTAAAAATCATGATCACCTGTCTACCCTAAATCTCTTAAGAAATATAGACGTGGTCTTTACAGCGTATACCTCGACCATTGCGCTATTCATATAAAAAATGTTAAAGAAAGGTTACTGGACAAAAAAGTATTAATCAGTCTAATCTAACAGTTTTAACAAAATGCTAAGGTAAACAACAAGTAGCCTGAAGTCCTACTACATTTTCGGTCAGAAAAATCGAATAAAAAATTCGTCCAAACAATCCACTGATCACGCATTGTGATTGCGGAGAGGACTCACCGGCACTTCTTCTGCCCATCAGACCCACAAAGCTGTCGTAATCCAAATCGCTATACCTCTTCAGAATGTTTCGCTGGATGTTACCAAAACCTACGGTCTGCTGGAATGAAGAGAAGCAAATTAGGCATAGTTTCTGTCTGATCGTGGAAAAAATGATAGGATATACAATGGTGCTTTTACGCGCCAAGGAACCTACATCTGAGGATGATCTACGCGATCCGGGCTCTTCACATCTAGACTGGGTGTATCGGAGTTTCATGACGAGAAACAGAGTCACCAGCATCAACCCTCTTTTCATCTTCTTTGGACCACCTGTACAAAAATGTTGACTATGTTGTTTCCTTATAGGCAAAGTCATTTGATACATTTATGTAAACAAAAACTGACTTGGATGAACATTGTAATTTCCCATTTCTACCGTTTTAGAGTCAATTGAGCGCTGTGCTAAGCTCCCTTTCGCTATCATACTGTGCCTGTTGCTCATGGCTGTGCGCTTTGTGCGTAAAAGCGCACGGGAAGTTTTGCAAAGCCGGAGTGTGGGATATGTTTTTCTTGTAATCTTGGAAGTCCTGTTTTTTAAATGTATTTATTTGATTAAATTTTAATAAAAAAATACTGATTTCATCCAGTCTGTCTGTTTTGCCTCTCGAAACAGTCATAGAAAACATATCCAATTATAGAGAAGAGCATGGCAACAACTAATATAAATGACATAATCCGCTCTAAGTATTAGAAAAAAAACAGTTTTACCTGTTTTCTGTTGAGTAGATAATTTGGTGGAAGATGCAACGGTGCCCTGGTGCGGAGTGGTCAGGGGACAGAGCAGATCCTGCAGTGAGATCCGTTAAGGACAGAGTGAGGAGTCCACCCTTTGGATTATTAAATGATTGTTGGCTACCTGCGTGGCTCCAATCAGCAACTGATGCGTAGGTGGGATCAGGCTTTATATCACGTGTTGCTGTAGGCCTATGCTATATGGGACTCGTAGCCTATTGATGACCACTATGATGCTGAGAGAGCCTGCCTTCTATTCCCCAAAAAAGAACACCATCATCTATTTTACGTCAGAGTCCATGTACATTTGTGAATATAATCAAAATGTAGTTGTGCTTTTTATAGAATTTTCTTGAGGCCCAGTTAGCGTTATAAAATGTTAAATTGGAAGCAATAACCTATCATCTACTAGTATATGACCTTTGCTCATAGTTTGTATCGGTTTGATATGGGTCAGTCCATGGCAGTCTCACTTATTTGTCCATCCAACAGTGAAAGAGACTGACATGCTCCTCATGGTGCCTTTTCCTCTTCATTGGCCACTTGACATCGTCATTGTCAAGATGCTAATCTCCTTAGGAAGTAATTATACAGATAGCAGCTGCCTCTAAAGAAGTATGATTCTTGATAGCTTACACATCATTGCTTGCAGTTGATAGCTGAACAGATAACCCTACGAAAAACGGTAAATAAAATGGATTAAAAACGTATCTTTAGCATCTTTATGGTTGCTGTCTGAACTGATTCTGCAGAACATTAGTCTGTTTCTTTTTTTATCTCTTTTTTTTATATATTTATTGAATTTTTCTCAAAAAACAGAGCAGTTTACAAGAGAAAACAGAATTGAAATATTAAAGATAAAGAAAATGAAATAAACTAATAATCCCACAAGACCACCCCCCCCCACGACAAGGGCCATGAAAAAAACAATAGTTTGGTGAAATAAACAATCTACACACGTACATTAGACATAGTACATACAAATTCAACTATACATGTCTACACAGATGCATGTGTACTTATGTCAAACATATCTCATCATCAACCCACAACAGATTCGTATATTTCTTCAGATAACCGACAATGAGTATAGATTTCTACCTTGCTTTATGAATCCCATGACATTAAGTTGAAGAACACAACTTATTATGGCAACATCAGTTCATTACTTTGAGCTTGTCATTAGGGAGACAACCAGAGATATAAGTTACACGGCCCCTGCAAATGCATCTCTCCTCACTAATTCTCGCACGTCCACATTGTCAGCAAGACACTTCAGATATCTGGAATTGTTTGGACAGACAAATCCTCATCAGAATGATTGACGCGCGATCTGCTACTTTCAAAGGGTCATTGAAATTGTTTTCTCGGGTGTTAAATTCTTTCTTAAATGGCTCTGACAGGCGTCAAGACCAATTGTCTATCTTGCTAACTTGTTTTAGGAATAGATTGTGTGACCCTTTTTATACAGACAGTTCCAAGCAACCCTGGTAACAGTTACAAAATTTCATTATAAATTTGCTATGACATAGTTATACAGAAATCTTTAGATAAAAAGCCCATCATAATAAATATATTTTATCCATGCGTTACATATGCAGGGGCATTGCAAACAAACTCTATCAAGTGACAAACCAATTCTGGTTCAATTCAATTTCTGGTTAAAGCAGTACTCTACACTGAACGGATAAATATTCTCTATTTTAATCTTAGATACCGTGTGACTTGAGTCATGGAATAAATGGATGGAACATCCAACCATTTAAATAGTTCATGATATGATCAGTTGGCTTCAGTGTTAATGTAAATCATGAAAAGTCTTTTACCTTTTCCTCTGCAATAAGATAGAGGCTGTAGGGGAAAGCAAATACAAATAGAAAAAGATGCTTTGCAGGTTTGGAATCAAACTAGCGACCATTGTTTTGCTCAAGCAATGACACCGCTTTTGGTCTTTGTGGATGCAAAAAGAGCATGAATATTTCAGCGATGCAACGTCCTTGGATTGTACGTATGAAACAGGTTGTGGGGAACCAGCTATAAACGGCTGTGGCCCCAGGAGACTGAGGCCTGACAGGGGACGGTTTATACCAACAATAAAGGGCCAGGCAGATACCGAATAGTGCATTTCACCAAAGGTTAACACGGCCATGTTTTAGTAATGAGCTTTCATTTCCATATTTGTCTAGTTCCTGTATGTAGTAGCTAGGGGTGGAGGGGGGGAGAGCTGGGTTACAGCAGACCAGGGGTCCAGGTGGGGAGATCTGACAGAAGTTGGGGAAGTCATTAATTGCACGTTTACATTATTGATGAATGTTTTTTCCCTCTTCTTGGCAATCACAGCAGACTAGCGGAGAGCCCTGGGAGAGATCACCAGGGGGTGTTTATTCACTACAGGCAATGGCAGGGGAAGTTTCTCCCCCATCCCAGAGGCATGGGGATAAGGCCTCACAGTGCCAGGAGGCTGGCTGGATGTCCCCTGAAAGAAGCTCTATTCCCAGCATATATCACACATCCAACTGCAGGTATTTAGAAGCTACGCCCTGATGGATGGCTGAACAACATAGCCTGTAGTTAGTTCATTCCCTGCTCCTGATTTGCAAAGAAAACCGAACACTACAAGCTTTTAGGCTGTCCATCTGCAGCTGTCACTCTGGTTATGGAATCTTCTTGGTGTTTCTGGGAAACCAGGAAATGCAAGGAATGCCAAATACTATGGCAAGGAATGCAAAATACTATGGCAACCTTCTATACTGTAGATTATTCTTGATTGCAGCCATTTTGTATCATTCTAATATGCACGAGGAAGTTGCTGGCCACTTGAAGTGGATATGTGTGTGTGTGTGTGTGTGTGTGTGTGTGTGTGTGTGTGTCTATGTGTGTTTACCCTTATGAAAAAGTCACATGTGGAAATGACATGGAAAACAACATGTGAGTGTCATCACATGTGATCTTGAACCACATGTGGTTTTTGGACAGATGTGTTTTAGTTTTTCACGTGAATATTCCAACATGTGATTCGGCATTGTCCACATGTAAACCACCTGTGAATGTTCCCACATGTGATTTTGGACACATGTGTTTTACATGTTGGTTTTTCACGTGTTTTACATCACATGTGGGAACATTCACATGTGATTGTCCACATGTAAACCACATGTGATTTCATATGTGGTTTACATCTGGACAACCACATGTAAATGTTTCCATCTCAATCCCATCTTTTGGACACGTTTTTCACGTCATTTAATTTCAGATCACATCCCAATTATACAAATAGGTTATATACAATCCACTGTATATACACATACAATATCTAAGCAACAAACAACACATGTACAAGCTAACACTTCCAAAACAAACCATTTATTGAATACCACCAACTTATAATCCTTAAAACACAACAAAAATACTGTAAAATATGAAAAAATAACAATACTTCCTTCTTTAATCTTCACAGTGGGAAGCACACCTGTGAAAAGAAAAACATCATCAGAATAATGTTCACCATTTCACAAACTGCTGGGGTATTACAAACAAGACTAGACAAGACAAGACAAGACTTTCCTCCCTATTTAAAATGAATGATATGTAGAGCAACATTTTCAGGCTCTTGGGCAACACCCTAAGACACTCACCTTCTTTTCATTCAATTTTTTTGGTCAGTGTGCCTCGCCTACCATTGAGTGATGAGAAGAGCCAATCACGTGAAATTGTTGAATTCACATGTGACTTGGTGACAGACTACGTATTCACGTGTGAAAGTGCATGTGAAAAGTGAAATGGAAGATTTTTTTTGTAAGGGTATGCACATGTGTGCAAGGGATTTTCATGGCAAATGTGGATTTGTTATGCTAATCTTCTGCTATCCTGCATTGGAAAGAGCACAGCAGCAAAGCATCAAACCCCTGAAGATTTTTTAAAATATTTTTTTTAAAATTTCAGTCGGGTGTGTGTCCTGTGTTTGTGCTTGAATACATTTAAAACCATCCAACAACACTTAATGAATAATGGCACGGTCCTTTGCTTCTCATTTCTCCTCAGCTGTGATGTAAAAACAAAAAAGTCTTAACCCTGGCACTAATGATTCTCAAACATTGGTCAAGTTTGGAGTTGAATTGAAGGTCGTTTTTTCTCTTTGGGTAAGATCCAGTCCCGTTTCTCAGTCATATAAGATTCCCCTGCAGCCTGGGAGAGCTAGGTGGTTGGAGAATGACATATGAAGTATCGTACCTCATACTGACAGCTGACAGCAACATGGTCACCTTTGATTCAGTAACAGCAGGTGGCTCATGGTGGGTCTTGGTATAGACAAATGGTAATGTCACCACGTCAGTCCTCATGCCAAGGTCATTTGACATTGATGTGTTTGGCAGGGATGTGTCATTGCATGCCAAATTAGCAACAGCTTAATATAGGTAGAAGTTAGAAGTTCGAGTTGTGAACGAGGTCTGGCACTTATTGTTTTGTGCTGTGTGTTTTAACTTATATAAATGGTCTTTCACTGACCAAACTGACATCTTGGGTCAGTCTTTACACAACACAGAGACTAACACCAGTCACATACTCCTCTCCTCTCCTCTCCTCTCTAATGGAGCTGCCAATCATTCATTTGTGCAGGGTTTTTTTTTTTTTAATTTTTAATTTAGCCTTTGTTTAACCAGGTTAGTCCCATTGAGATCAAAGATCTCTTTTTCAAGGGAGACCTGGCCAAGAGGGCAGCAGCATAGTTACATCAAAAACAGCAAACAACACATAACATTTACAGCATTAAAACTTGCTCACATAACACACTTGCACACAGACAAGGTAGACTGCAATGATTTCACCATAGCTTTAAACTCATTCAATGTAACAAGGGCTTTAAGTTGAAGTTCCGATTGTTTGCATGGCCTGAGAAGAAAGGATAACGTAACTGCTGGAGCGGAGAGAGGACACTGACCACGCAGACCTGGCGTGGGAGAGAGGTTATGAAAGAACGGCTGAAAAGAGGTACAGACAAAAGCAGAGGGAGAAAAGGGAGAGAGAGAGAGAGAGAGAGAGAGAGAGAGAGAGAGAGAGAGACGTGAGTAGTCTTTGCACAGGGAAACTATAACTATATTTGTACACTGACCAAGCGTGGACACAGCCTGGAATTGCTGGCCAGTAGGTCCAGAGGGGATCGATATGTGGCATGTATGTGTGAAGACAGTAGCAGGAACCACACTCCCTCAAACAGTCCTTGGCCATGCCTGCTGCTCGTTGTAGCCAGTGGCGACATGGAGACTAAAATAAACAGTTCTAGAAGATTCCAGGCCTCCCTGCTACAGCAGTCACACCTGTCAATAATTGAGATAATAGGCTCTAATCAAATGGAAGGAATTCAACAGGCTCATTTTATACTCCTCCTTCGGGCATGCAAACTCGATGGACACGGGGTTTTTTTCCCCCTCCTCTCCTTTTTCCCGATCTCTTACTTGGAAGTTCTCGAGGTGTCACTTTCATCTAAATGTTAATTTGATGGCTGTTTCTCGAAGACTGGCACGGGCGCTGATGTGCTTTGAAAGTCCATTTGCATTGGAACACGGTGGGCATGTGCGAGCGTAAGCGCCGGCGTCGCTAAAGCAGAACACGTTCTTGTTTTTCCACGTTTCCCGGAGAGCTCCTGAATGTTTTTGTGTTCTCTTCTCATCAAAAGCTTTTTGTCCACTTTAATCTTCTTTCTGCGACGATGGTTGCTAGCAGAGCACACTGGAGAAAATAAGACACTCTGACACTGTTTAGGCTCTTGAAACTCTCTTTTTATGTCAGGGAACAGTTTGAGCTATTTTCTGCTCATCATCCGGTGAGAATGGCGTGTGCTAGCTATATATACGTTAGCATCCTGTTCGTCACAGGGACAATCAGTGTCTCATCTCCTTTGTGCTATCTAGAACATCCATTCGCTTGAATTCAAGTTGACAAAATGGATGCAATCAGACAATGGAATTGTGTCTTCAACCACAGAAAGTGGCTTTCCATCACCTAGTGTAAGATTACAAACTAACTCGGAGTGTGATGACTTTGAAATACAAATTTGTTCGTTGTCGGAGGTTTTGATGTTTTAGAGATATTTTTTAATAGACTTGGAAAACACCATGGATATTAAACTTGTGTGTGCTATTTTTGGGGAACAATACTGCTTTTGTTCTACTGAGAATTGACCTCTAGGTTTCCATGTAGTCTGAATGTGACGGTACCTTCATTTTAGATTTATTTTCTTAGCTATTTGATCATTACTCTGCTGCCAATATTCTCAACCTGTTGGCTACTGACTGTGCGAAGAACACAGCTTTATTTATGTATTCTGTTTTGATATCGTCCTTTGGCGTTTAACCCACAGGTGCCCTGCTAACACTGGGTCCAGTTAAGGTAGGGGGGG
>OMKK01065495.1:0-29991 GCA_900302305.1 Polymixia japonica
GCGGGGAGGGGAGGGAGAGAGAGAGAGAGAGAGAGAGAGAGATGGGGATAGAGAGACATCTAGGGGAGGGGGAGAGAGTGAGACAGATGGGGGATAGAGAGACAGCTAGGGGAGGGGGGAGAGAGAGATACAGATTAGGGATAGAGAGACAGCTGGGGGGAGATAGAGAGACAGCTAGGGGAGGGAGAGAGAGAGAGAGAGAGAGAGAGAGGGGGAGAGAGAGAGAGAGCGGGGGGGGGGGGGAGAGAGAGAGGGGGGAGGGGGGGAGAGAGCGGGAGGGGGGGGGGAGAGAGAGAGGGAGAGGGGGAGAGAGAGAGGGCGAGGGGAGGGGGGAGAGAGAGAGATACAGATGAGGGATAGAGAGACAGCTAGGGGAGGGTGGAGAGAGAGAGAGAGAGAGAGATGGGGATAGAGAGACAGCTAGTGGAGGGTGGATAGAGAGAGACAGATGGGGCATAGAGAGAGACATCTAGGGGAGGGGGGAGAGAGAGAGACATGTAGGGGAGAGGAGAGAGATGGAGAGACATCTGGGGGGGATAGGGTAGGGGGAAGAGGAGAGAGGACAGGGAAAGAGAAGATTAAAAACCATGAGTAAATGTGTTTCTAAGAATGTATTGGTGTACAGTTTTCACATACGTAGTCTACAGTCCCCCACATATATTGTATACTTTTTGCTGTCTGTGTATATTGTACTAGAGCACATACATGGTTGCCAGGATACAGAGGACAACTTTTAGATAGAGGGCAACAGTGTCCTGGCAGCTCCAGCCAGATTGCTGCTTTGATCACTCTGCAACATCTCGTACACTAAATCAACATACATTTTCATCCCTGTGTCTCACTTTGTTATTTAATTCTGGGCCTGTTGACCATCTGCATTGGAAAAATAATAAGATGCTTCTGCATCTCCAACTCAAATAAAAATATATCTTCAGACTACTGCAAGTGAATGTCAGTTTAAAATGTTAGCATATTATGTATTTGTCCCTCCAGGTAAGATCCGTGAGCTGCTGTCAGCTGAGGATTTCAGCAGCGTGACCCGTCTGACCCTGGTGAACGCCGTCTACTTCAGAGGGTCCTGGAAGAACCAGTTCAGACCGGAGAACACCAGAACCTTTTCATTCAGCAAGGACGATGGCTCAGAGGTCCAGACCCTCATGATGTACCAGCAGGGGGACTTCTACTATGGTAGCCAGGAGCTGTGTGTGTGTGTGTGTGTGTGTGTGAGAGAGAGAGAGAGAGAGAGAGAGAGAGGAGAGAGAGTCCCTTAATGTCTTTGTTCATATTAATGTATATTTTCTGTCCCTTTTATTATCTAGACATTATGATAAACGTCCCGGACTCTTATCAGCAGCAATATAAATTAAACAGTTTTGTACTTTGTCACATTTTATAACATCTATGTTGCAAAGGACACAGTACAACATTCAAAACAATCTAAGCAATGAATTTGGTAATACCCAGCTTGCATATTATGTAACTTTTACAATTTACATTTACAATTGTTTCCTTTTGTCTGTGCAGAGGCTCTGTGGCTCCTGGAGGACTGTGTGCGTGTTCCTTGTTTTACTCCTGGCTGTGGTGGGGGTTGCCATGTTGTGGCTGTGGCACCCCCCTTTCAGAGATCAAGTTGAAAGCGTGTACTCAGACATTGAAACACGCATTGAAGATTATCTCATGGAAATGGCATCTCAAACCTCAGGGTTTTTTAGACCAATATGAAAATGACAGTGCTCAGTGATATTATTCTTCTATAGGCAAGTTTTGCAGTTGTTATAAAAATAAGTAATAAATAATTTTCTAGGGTATTATTTATTTGTATGTTTGTATTTTAAAGCCATTATGTACATTCCTTAATAACTTGGGACTTGATTTTGTCTCAATAAACTGTGTGTATTTACATGCATACTGTATACTGTACATGTCAGCAATACATTCACATACAAAGGAAAACTAATAACAACAATGCAACAATGTATTGGTCAGTTACCTCTGTTTGTAATTAAACAAAAATATACAAAAGATACTGTAAACGTGTGAGTTGTTTGATCAAAAATGACATTTTGAGAAATTTGTTAATATCAATAGAAGATGTCTTTACTTTGTAAAGGGTGACTTTTCTTTTATCAATAGTACCGCCTTGATTTATCAGGAAAACACAGGAAAACACAGAAAAGCAAAAAAATAAAAATAACACTATATAAAAGGTCCTTTTCTCTATCCTGGGTTGATGATGATGATGATGATGGACGTACAATCACTGCTGGTGATGGTGCTATTGGGGTATAAAGTTGTGTTAGACTCAGACCATGTGATACCCAAGACATAGAGAGAGCAAATGTTAAATTAACTGCTGGTGATTTGTATATATTATATGTTTTCTATATATATATATATATTATCGATGCTGCTTGACTACAGTATATGTCCATTGAAAGAGTTTTTAATTTCAATTAGATTTTAAGTAAAAATTAAGGGAAAATAAAGATAGTAGTCTGTCTGTAGTCAGATCTAGTCCAAGAAATGATTTCCACTCAGGAGACATTTAAGAGTTGGACCAGATTGAATTGACGTTGGTGAAACTGGCTGGTCCCATAGTCTCTCGTTTCAGCACGCACAGAGGTGAAAGAACTCACCAACAGGGAGACAATCATATGTAACCTCTAAGAACTTGTATATGCCCACACATGGGTCTCCAAACACATCATTCGCTGCTCGAACTTCACAATGGCTCCTACCATTACACCTTGATGGATCAAAGCGGAGAAGAAATTTTACTGACATTTACAAATGAACAAAACTATTCATATCAGCTTCCAAACTGTCCATGTCATTTACCTGAGTATCATTATTCCAGTTGAACTGGGCTCATAGCAGTGGGCTGTTGTCAGTGACCTACTTGGTATGCCAGAGGAGCACACGTGATAATTGGTCCGTCCATAGTTAGCATTTCGAACCTTTATCAGCCCCCATTCTATGCATAAAACAACAAATCAAAATGATTATGTAAGTTTCATATCAATATAAATAAAAAATGTATTATATTTAATAAAAAATGTAACTGTGAGTCACAGTACACTTACCACAGACGAGCTGAGCAACCTCATTCTCACATGTCACAACTCTGTTTGAAGCAAACACTTTAAACAAAGTATAACATAGATATAATCACAAAGGTATAACATTGTCTGGTATGCACTGGTTTAAGAGTAACAGGCTATTACGTTACAATAATTAGTTACAATAAGATTGGAGGTCTGTAAGTGGGAGTCAGATATTGTATTCTAAACTACAATAAAGAAGCAATCCATTTCATGAATAAAAATATTTACTACAGAAGGAGAAATGCGATATGTGCAGAAACAATTTCTTACCAAAGGGGATGGATAACACTAAAAGATTTAAGACAAAAACATTATTTAGAATTTAATTATTTGACATACAGGTACATCACTATTTTCCTAACTGAACAAAATCTATAACAATCCATGAACAAAATACAAGTAAAACATACCACTTACAGATAAGAAGGCTTAGCCATCTTGACAATCTCAACATCGTGGAACTCCGACTTATGTCACTAATGCTCAGTAGGATTTCCAAGAGGGCAAAGGTGGCAAGTTGAAGAAGTCAAACATTAGCCTGAAATAATTATGTGCAACACTGAGGACTGTAATGGGATCATTTAAAATGTGATTTTATTCCGATATGATGTATGATGGAAAATGTAAAAATGAATAAAAATCTTTTCTGACAAAAGAAAGATGTGGTTCACAAGTGGTTCACAGTGAGAGGGAGCTCCACTTCTACCACAAGACCACTGCCAGTGTGTAGCAGACCGCTCAGAGGTGCATTGTCCCTATATGGTAGAACGCTCACAGTATTTCTCCATGGTAAACTGAAAAAATGAAGTATTGTTGAATTCCATAGAAAAGTTCATACCAAATTGACGGACGCGTCACATGGCACCATCCATTGTTTGATTCCAAATCAAACTTGGAGACAACGCATGCTCACAGCTGAACTTTCTGAACGGGAACAGAGCCTATTGTTCATTGTATTCAGTGGTTTTAACTGTTCCAGATAAAGCTCCATTATTGATGAATACTGACACAGCATATCCACCACACAGACCCCTGCCCCCTGTCTTTCACACAGGTTTACCTGTATGTTCCCTAAATAGATCGCAGGCCATTCAAGAGATGGATCTTCTCCAGACCAAGGTCAATCTCCCTGCAAAATTACCATCGGAGGTAAGGAACTTCAAAGTAAAGGAAAATATTGCCATAGCAGATAGATATAAAAGTATACTGGCTAATGTAGGTGCATGAAACAGGCTTTGTAACATTTTTGACACAATGATAAAAAGGGACCTTGTCAACTTCCTTTTTTTTGTAAACAGAGAGATCACCCCCTGCAAGATGAGGCCTTCAGTTCACCTGCTATGTTTTCTGGGGCTGTGTCTGTGGAGCGTGGCACTTTCCCTGAAGATTTGTGCCTTCAATGTTCAGAGCTTTGGGGAAGCAAAGGCTAACAACAGGAGGGTTATGGGGATTCTGCTAAAGGTATTGTGTATGTATATGATGCCCATGATTTTTGACAAGAACCAGGATGGCATTCACATATTATAAGACTGTTGACCGATCTTATTTTTCATTCCCAAGATCCTTGCTCGATATGACTTGTGCCTGATTCAGGAAGTCAGAGATTCTAAAGGAGAAGTCATACCAACTCTGGTCAAGGATCTCAACAGGTAGGAGCTTCTGTTAACCTTTTGTGGCAGAAGTTGCAAAATCTGTTGACCCTCTATCATCTCTATCATCAACAACTCGAACTTTGACCTTGGTGTCGCTAGGTTTGACAGATCCAACACATATTCCTACGTTGAGAGCGAGAGGCTGGGGAGGAAGACGTACAAGGAGCAATACGTTTACATTTACAGGTAACCCACATCAAACGGGACTGATCGAGAATGATCCGCTCAATACACAATCACTCACTTCCTCTTTTCCTCTCTTACCATCCTCAGAGACAATGTGCTGCAGATCAGAGAACATTATCAGTATCCTAAACTAGAGGGAGAGGGAACCAACGAAACCGATGTATTCTCCAGAGAGCCGTTTATTGTCCGGTTTAACTCCCCTACTACCTGTAAGAAGAAACATATAATGTCTTCTGTAATCTATGGAAAATGATGACACTGTAATGTGATGTGTGCCACAAATGTCCTCTCTTGCAGTGGTGAAGGACTTTGTCCTGATTGGCCAGCATACCAGTCCCAAAACAGCCATGAAGGAGATTGATGAACTTTATACTGTCTTCAAAGGAATCTACAAGAAGTGGAGGACGGATGTGGGTTTAAGCCTGACATTTATGTCATGATTTTTTTATTTTGTTTTACTCATTTAATCATCTTGATCTATATCTTATCGATTGTTCATATTTCCTGAGCTTACCACCCATGCCAGTTTTCTATTTTATATCCTGTATGAAGAAACTTGCGAGTGGTTTCAATCTGTTCTGCTTTCTTTTTTTACTTTGCCGTCCTTTGCCCAGAATGTGGTGATTTTAGGGGACCTTAATGCTGGTTGCAGTTACGTCACCATCAAGGGCTGGAAAGCCGTGCGTTTGAGGAATGACCCCAAATTCCGCTGGCTGATCGGAGACGAGCAGGACACTACAGTCCGAGAGAAAACACACTGCGCCTATGATAGGTCAACGACTGACTTGTGAAATGTTGTCCTGTGTAGTGACAGGGTTAGCACAGAAGCACAGCGATGATTTTCTTTGCATTTAACAAAAGTAGAGAGATAATGCTGGTAACACAGAGGAGCTGAGCAGCCTCTCTCTCTCTCTCTCTCTCTCTCTCTCTCACACGCCACAACTCTGTCTAACAGATATAGTCACGGAAGTTGTAACATTGTCTGGCATGCACTGGTTTAAATGTACTGGGTTATTACACCAATATTTATTTAATATAGGTCCAGATGGTATTACAATCATTATAACTGCTAATCGCTGCACATAATCAACATGTCAAACAATGACTTGACATATGTCCTCCATACATTTCATCCCGTAACAGGATTGTTGTCCACGGAAGAGAGATCATCTCCGGTATTGTTCCAGGTTCAGCTAAACCTTTCAACTTTAAAGAGAAGTTCCATCTGAGTGAGGAGGAGGTAAGATTGTAAAACACGTTGTTGTTGTTGTTGTTGTTATGCAACCACAAATCTAGTCAGTTTGAGTTCAGTTTGGGGGTTTTTTTTACTTGAAAATGCACATTGACCTTATTTATTTGATCGGCTTTTAGGCTCTGGAGGTCAGTGATCACTTGCCAGTAGAAGTTGACCTAAAACCCAACCACCGGTACCTCCTCCGCAATGAACTGTAGACCTTGACAAGGACATCAGGACAGTCAACCATCAACAAACCACGACATTGTGATTTTAATTGGATTTTAAATGTTTTGGATATTTACTCATAACTATGGTTGTTTTAAAATGACACCAATTCACCATAACACTACAGGCCAATAAACATCACTTGTTTCAGCATAAAGGAAGTGGCTGTTTGAGTGTTCGAGTTTGTGTTGTGCGTCTGAAACCAAAACCGCATCAAAGTTGACATCATTTAATGTCGTTGCAGAAACAACACTGTTGGAGGTTCATTGCCATAGCAACAGCAACAACAGAAACACTTTTATAATTTTTATTTTCAAGATATTTTGAAAACATCTTCTACAACATCTTGAATTTTTCAGTCATTTGACATTTTTGATTTTCTTCAGCCATTTATTATACCCTTTAATGTTGGTATTTATTGTTCACATTTTTTTTGACAGGAAGCTACATGAAGTGACAACAGATGAGACTTCGAGACTCTTTTCCTTTCTGGCAACATAAGAGAATATCATACGACGAGTCTCAAATGCCACCTGGTTTCTTTGGGGATGCATGCATGTTTGTCATGAATTAACTTCTACTATTAAGTATTGCTTTACTTATTACTGTCGGCTGGCAAACATGGAACACAACTTTGCTGATCTACTTAGTGACGCATTTTCAGGTAAGACTTGTATGTTTTCACTGCAGGCATAATATGTTGGAGATTAATTTCTCACTGTGTTTCTGAGTTTATTCAAGTAGTTTAATTTGCTAATTATGCTGTTACAGAAACATCTCTTCCATCTTTCCCTGATGAAGAGTTGACCTTTGAGAGTAAACATTTTGATGAAACGGTTGAGGCAGCCAAGACAAGCAGCTCTTATGAAAACCTCCAGGTGTCAACAAAGGAAGATGAGTTCGTGCACACGGAAGCGACTGGCCACTGTAAGCCTTTGACTAGCTCGTTGGAAACGTACGATATAAAAGTGGCTGAAAATGATGACGAGGAGGACACTGGTACCACGAAGGATGAAGAAGACTCCACAAGTACAAGGGTCAGTGTCATTAATATGGACAAAACAACAGAGGAGCAGTATGAAAGCTCAGATGAAGATCCTGAATGGGAAGATTCTGGCTCTGAAGAAGATGAAGACGACGAAGAGGAGGAGGAAGAGGATGAGGATACAGGAAAAGAACAGCAACCAGGGGATTGGTCGGTGGCTGTTCACTGTGGTGAGGAGTTCTGGGATGACAATAAAGAGGACAGGAATCTTGCTGAGGGACAACCTCTGGCCCCGGAGGTTTCTGAAAGCCCTCAAGTTAGAAATGAGGAACAAGGTGAGACTGAGAGTGAGAGTGAGAGTGATGAGGATGTGTCCTATTTTAGGGAAGTCCCTGAACGTGGAAGTAGGATGGTCACACAAGGTGATTGGATTGAAGAACAAAAGATGCGAGAGGAGAGGCTAGAGGATTCAACCGATTCAGAGTGCGAGGGCATGAAAATTGTCAAGGATGAAGGGAAAGAAGTGAATTTACTCACCCTGTGTTTTCCCCAGGAGGATGAAGGTCAATGTGACGATGGGGATGTAAATGCCACTTTTGATTTTCCTCAGCAAACAATGCAATATCTGCAGGATCTTATTTCTGATGATGATACTAAGGAAGATGTTTTAGAGAAAATGAAGGATTTCTCAGGGGATGATCACCAAGAAGCAGGTGAGAGCTTTGCTGACTACCCCTCCGACTTCTCTTCATGTGAATATACGGGAGACAAAGGTAAAAATGAAGAAAGTAAATACAAACTGAACGTCTTGCCTCATAAGCCAGAAGAGAACCCCTGCTTGAAAAGTGGTCTGACAGAGATTGCGTCAGTGGGAAGTGCTGTAGAGATGGATGAAAAGGAGGACCAGGATCTGGATACTGGATGGACGGGGACAGATGTCGATGTGAGGATCATGGGTCTGGGTTTGGCAACTGGAGAAACAGACCACATAGAAAAACAAGAGATCAGCAAGCAAGTATCTGGTAACGCAGCAGTGAAAAGGTGGGATGGAGAACATATAGGTGACCCTACGTGCCTAGATGCAGAGGATACCTTTACTGAAGAACTAGAGGGGCCAAATGGGGCAGGAAAAGCAACAATCTCTCTGTCGGATGAAGCTGTGCCCAATTTTTCTCAACATCAATATAACATTGAGGCCGACACAAACACGAGACCTCAGTCTGAGAGCGACACCTATAGCTCCAGTGACGATGAGGTCCAAGTCAAGAACAGTGACTGGAAATACACAGGTAATACGTGTCACCAATATCCTGAAAACAATAACCCAGCAGGAAATGCTCAACCTCACAGTGAGAGCACAGCAGGGTTCTTCAGGGGGACCATCTTTGAAGATGTAGCGGCTACAGAGCCACCAGCGTTTAGCGTCTCACGTAACATAGACGCGTCAACAACTGGGGCCCTTTTGTTTGAAGATTTAACATTAAACACAGAAGACACAGACAAAGAGGAGATATTGCCTTCAGATGTACCAACAGACATCCGTCCAGATGTACTAAGGTACGACGTTCACACAACCTTATACTCATCTAGTCAGGGGTCTATGGATGATGACTTCTTTTACACCAGCGACCCTGTGGACTCAAGAATCACTGACCTAGGACAGTTTGGAGATGACGAGTATGAAGAACAGAGGAATTGGGACCAGGAGCAGGAGAGAATTGAGGCTTTTTACAAGTTTTACGACGACAGTGAAGGGGACAGTGGTAAAGAAGGTGAGTTTAGAGGAGAAGTGGTATACTGTTCTTGAAGAAATAATACTCAGAAAAGATCCATCTTCAAACTATGCATTTCACAATTTGTGAACATTTACAGATCGATTATTTTATATTTTGTTCATTTTGTATAGGTAGGAAGATAAAAGTCCAGTTTTGCGCGGATCCGTTGTCTCAAGTCATTCACTATGACACTGAAAGGTAAGTAGCCTTTCTAGTATGCAGGAAACCAGGCTACACTTTTCTAATTGAACAACGTTTGCATCCCATGCTATGACAGCTCAATGATGCAAAAAAACTGTCAACCCCCGTTCTCAGCAGCGATAGAGATTCGCTTGACAGCTCCACAGATGGGGAGGAAGACCTAAGCTCTGCAGAGACAGATCAAGTAAGAATGTGGTCTTTTGAATGCGGATAGATGCAGGCACAGGCGCGCACGCCACACGCGCGCGCGCGCGCACACACACACACACACACACACACTGTGGTAATTGTTTTTACCGATTTCAGGAGCTGAGGGAATCTGAGAAACTGAGAATGAACTCTGCTCTGCATTCCCATCACAATTTGTTATCTGAGAATGCTGCAGATCTCAACAGCACACAGGTTCACACCAGAAAACACAAGGTGAAAAGCGATTCTGCTATTGCTCCATATTGTACACTATTCACAGTTTTCTTACTAATGCGCGTTCAGTCTTTGAATGTTATTTTTCTTTTGTTATTTTGACTTCTCAAAATTGTCATTGTAACTGCAGTGTCTTGACGTACTCAAGTTGTTACTGAAGATGGGCGTGGTGATACTGATGGGACTCCTGGTGTTCGGGTGGGCCACAGATCAGCTGGACTGGCTTGGCCAAGCTGACTTCTTTTGGGACTAATTGCTGATTAAAACATGCTTTGATGCTTATAGACAAAGAAATACAACAAAAAAATCTTAATGGCCCAAATTGACTTGAGAGATGTAATGTGCAAGCTTTGCAAAGAGTTGTGACTATAAAACGCTGTTTTGTGCATAATAAAGGTTTAAAAGTTATGCTGCCTTACGTATTTGACAAATGGACAGTTTCACATTTTAGTAAATAATGGTGCGGTATCCGATCAATGAATTCCTTAACCAGTATGGCTCACTACCTACTATATATAACCCTCACTAAGTTCACTACTAAGATCACTACCCTGCTGGTGGCGCTGCTTCCTAAGGCCGCTGCATATCGTCTAAAAATATATAGCGGGAAACATGGCTGAGTAAAGAAGCCAAAAACAAATAAGATAACGGAAACGGAAATGAAGTTTCGAACTGACTACGGGTGCGAACGTTTTGTTTAAGAAGCATGGGCGGAGTTCAGTGCTCTCTAGTGGAGTCTAAACACTCCATTACTCTCAAACCGAGGATAGCGGCTACCCGGAACACAAAACAAGCGCGCCTAATCTTTTTGCAGTGGGCGGTGTCAACGTTGTCTTTTGTAAACGAATCTTGTTACTGGGAAGATATAGTCGTGTAACTATAATATTCTCCAAGAAGATCAAACCAAAACCATGTCCACGCTGAGCAGCAAGTCTGCCCAGGAAATAAGCGAACTTCTTGATGATTATGGGATAAAGCATGGGCCTGTGGTCGGTGAGTGGCTCATTTTAGCAGTGTTTACTTTGATTTTTTGAACTAAACGTTAGGCTGGCTAAGACATTTCAGTTTCAGTTCAGTTTCAGTGTTATTAGTCATATGTAGGTCAGCCGTACAATGGAATGAGATATAAATAAAATATAAGACTATATACAGTGTTGCACATTGGGTATGTAGCAGTCCTGGTTCAATAGCAATTCACTTACTTACAAGACCATCAGGTGAATTTAACAGGTTAGGTTGCAGCCTTAATATTCTAACTAACTAGTGCTGTCAGATTTATTATGTTATTACTCACACCTTCTGTCACCTTGTATTTAGATTCCACCAGAAGTCTGTATGAGAAGAAGTTGAGAGAAGCTATGGCCAAAGAGAAAATGACTAAACCATCCCCTGACAAGACCTACTATAGAGAGGAAGGTAAGTAAAGTCCCATGACGACACTTTGAATCATGAGACTACATGAAATAGTGGTGTGACTTTATTTTTAGGGTATTTTTTCTCTTTTAATTTCAGCAGAGGAAGTCACTTATGTTTCCTATCGGACACCTGTAAGTATCCACAAACATGATACAATTAATCCGTTTTGTCAAGGTCATTAGCAATACTTCTTAGTGGTAATCTCTCTGTTTACAATTTTTGCAGATGAGGAATGAAGCTTCAGGAGACAGGTCAGTTCTCAGTCAAATCCTTTTATAAGATTTGGTTTTAAGAAGAAATCTCATTCTTGTTTTTTGTTTCTGGAGTTGTAAAGACAAGTAAAACTGAAATTGGTCATGTTTTCTTGTCCATTCAGGAGACCGTACATGAGATCAAGGCCGGAATACACTGAGAGGGAGTTTGAGGATGAGTAAGTTATCAGTCTGCTAAAGCATTTAGGTTCTTTTTTTTAATTGATGAGGAACATACAACTAATCAATATTTCATAAAATAAATCAAGATTTATATTTCACGTCTCTACAGGAGAACCTACTCAAGACCGAGGCCTGAATACAGTGGAAGGGATTTTGTTGATGAGTAAGTAAATAATTAGGCCTGTCCCCAACTAAATAAATACTGGGTTGATTTAAAGTCAACTGATCAGATAGTCCTTTTAAATTTAAATCTACCAATGTCCTTCAATTTATCTATTGATATGTTGTGTATTAAAGCCTAACATGTACATGTGAGTATTGTTTTGACGCCAGAGATGTAGACCCACTTCTAGAACTAACCCATAAAACATGTTTTAAAAATTCTTTAAAACCAACTAATCAACCAAACAAAAACATTTCACAGTCAAATAAAATAACCAATCAACCAAGGAGACAGACCTAGTATTGATGCGCACAATTGCTTTGGATATTGGTCAGCCTTTTCATAATAACATTTGTAATAAAAGCCCACTCTTCTTTTTAGGCCCTATATCTATGATACACCGTCCACATACAGAAACGTCTCTTATTCAAAACCAACACCTATGAAATCTGGTGGGGACGCTCCAGAGGAGGCAAAGTCTTCTCGTTTCATTCCGCTCTGGGTTCAGTTTCTGGTCTTCCTGGTGGTGGCAGCTTTTCTCTACCTTGTGTTTTCCAACATGGAGTCACCACCCAGTGATCCTTTTAAAAAAATAGAGTGATTTGTATGTATATTCAGTTTTCAGTGCTGTTGTAATTCCTTATTGCACATTTTATTTAAGAAATTCATTTTTGGCGTATGCCTTTATTTTAGCCATTGCTGAAGGGATGTGTTTTATACAATATGAGTGTTTACTTGCTTATAGATAAAAATACATACAAGTGCCATCCTGCTATAGTATAGAGAAGCACTACTAGAATAGGTGCTTCTCTAAGAGTAAAGCAATAACCAACAAGGCAAAATTAATTTCAGAATTCAATCCATAATTTTTAGTCAATATTTGTGAACATGAAAAATTATCTTCTAGAGATCCTAGAACCAATGTTCAATTTTATGATGCCATCAAACAAACAAAAAATGCCCGACTGACAATGAATGGGAGAATGTTTTTTTGCACTCATACAGCTCATGTCCCAACCAGGCTGCTGTGAAACCACCCAGGAAATTGTTACTGTGCACAAAGTCAATCTCCAACTCATTGTTAATGGCATAGCCTAGAGTTTTCAGGAATCTAGGCTCTTTTGTGGTATGATTGGGAGACTTGCTCATGTTTACAAATTATGACAGAATTGTTTGTGATACTAGGAACTACATGAGAGTTCTGTTGCAAGTTGATTTTTTTATGCCTGATTTATTATCCTTGCTAACATTGTATGATACGGTGTAAATTGTTAATACAAAGGTTTTCCAATTTGGTTTGTATATTGTACCAAGTTTTCTATAATGGCTAGCATAGCCATTTGTGTTTCTCAAATCAAAAGTAAAGTTTATGGCCAGTTGCAACAGTTATAGACCAGCTGTAATGCAACTGCCTTTGTGTTTTTGTAGGGCAGCTTTTCTGTCTTTTATTGAAGGATTGGAAATTACTTGTCAAACTGTTAAATTTCTTTTCAGTGTTTGTATGTTGTAATTGAGGAACATTTTTATCTCAGTATACAGAAAATGTGCCAGCTGTTTGCCAGGTTTAATCTGTGTTTCACTAAGCATTAAAAGTCATTTTCAACTTTATTTCAGATAAGTCATATCTTTTGTATCCAATAATGACACTTTTATCTAACTCTAAAATTATGCTTTTTTGTACTATGTCAAGCAGTACAATTTAAGAGAATGTATGTCTAAAGATATGAAAAGCCTTCAAGTCAGTTATTCAGGAGCAAAAATAAATATAGGTTTTTAAGAAAAAGTTGAGGTCTCAAGGGTACAGAAAAAAATATTAAACAAAGGCATAAAGCTTTTCTTTTTTATTCTAAGTTTGATCTCTGCCGCCAAAATCAAATACACATACAGCAATATCTGTGGACTTGACAGTCAAATTCGTAACTGAGATTTAAAAAAAACCCGTTCAACCCAGAGGCTCCAACACCTACAGCATTATGATCAATGACAGCTTCTATTTACATACTTTTGTAAGTACACATTGCAAAATGAAAGAAGATGCATAGTTGGGCTACTAAAAATACAAAACATCATCTAATCCTTTAAGGATCACTGATCTATGGAAGCAAGGACATCATTAGCTTAGTGGAGCATGTCATTAGTGTTACTTGGTAATAAAAAAAAAGAAAAAAGAACTATCAGTGTGTGTACATACAGCCTTTACACAGAGACCTGAGAAACACATTTCACAGTTTCACAGTCAAGCTTCTAGTACCAGTATTTTTCTCCCTATATTTGGGGTTAGAGTAGTAGCCAAGCCTGAGTGAATCTGAAGTCTAGCATAAGTCCAATGTTGACTTCAATTATGAAATGCTATTTGTTGTCCACAGTCTTGTATGGCCATTATCTAATGCTTAGATCTCAACGTTACACAGTGCATAACAGCCTATCATTTCCAATGTTTCCCAGTACAAGGTGACGCTTGCCTAAAACCTTTTATGAAAAGACAAAGGTTTAGCGTTGTAGTGTAAAATAGGTCTTGGTTAGTGTTCAGCAACAAGTTGTGCCTCATCTGGGCTATCTTCAAGCCACCTTTCCACGAGTGCTGTAGCCATTTTCAAAGGAATGGTGGATGAGGACACGCCAAGCTGTCTGGTTCTTTGGAACTTGGTTATCCGCCTTATCAATTCATTGGTCTCCAGCCTTCTCAATTCACGAAGGGCTGAGGGTGAGCCACCTGCAGAGTGCCCAGTCATCTTCTCACTGGCAACTCTGATCTAAAGCTAAAACACACGAAAGGATGAGCTGAAAATAACATGCAAGCTTTCACAAGTTAAACACCAATGGGACAAAGATGGATATCACGTGGTAGTATCAAGATATTCCATACCTTTAGGTATCTCCAATGTTTCTGCACATTCTGTCATATCTTATTAATTGATAAGGCAACATAAGTGTTGTCCACACCTGTGAATGAAAGCATATGTGTAACTCTGGGAATCCTGAGAACTGCTGTGTACTGCTAAAATAAGATCTGTTTTCATTCAAAGCTTGTGAGAGAATTAGACAGGAAGTTGTCATAAAGAAGAACTTACAGGTTCTGGTCTCACGCTCCAGTTCAGAAGGCTTCTTCTCCTTTTTGCACAGCACCTTGGCTACAATGATGATAATAACAACAGCTACAACAAATGTCAAGCCAGACACCAGCCAGCTGATCACCATGGGACTCAAAACTGGGTCAGGGTCTGAGAATCAGAGGCAACAGATACAGATTATACAGATATTCATCTGTGATATGCTTGATGGAGAAAACCGATTGTGGGAATAGATTTTCATTTACTACTAAATGTTTTATCAAAAATAGAAAATATTTTTTCTTTCCAACCAAAGCTGTTAAAAGATATGTAGGACTTTTTATAAATTACGGCCAAATAAAATGGATTAGTTCATTGTAATTTTTGCAAAAAGGTAAAACTAACACCAATACCAACCATAAAATCAATTTGCTGCTTTGCGCTTTCATTTCATCAAGATAATATAGGTTGATTCCTGCAATATCTTTAAAACTGGTATCTGGCAGATTGACAAGTAATGTTTCCATTTCTAAACCAGCAGAAAGTAGAATGCACCATAGTGGGCAAATGTAGCAGTGATGGTCATATTTTAACAGGCTAGGCAAATTTTAACACACAATTTAAAATCATTGGTATGGCACCTTTGAAAAACATTTTTGCACATTTTGCACATTTAACTTCTTCTGAAATTTTGAGATGCCAAGATCTCAAGATAGAGGTGGAGGTTTTTTCACGGTGTCCAATCTGCTTGAAATTGACACCATTAATCAATAATGGGACAAAAATACGCTGTGATACGTACTTTCTAGTTCTACTTTTTGTCTGTGTGAAGTTCTTTCAACCCTTCCCAGACAGCTTTAACAAGACAAGATTGTGACACACCATCTCTTACACTTTATGCCAAACACAATATAATGTTACCCTTTTTTGGCTGGACCGCAACAGCGGGGCCAGCCCTATAAACATGAATGTCTGTCCCTGACTCACTGACTGAGTGAGGAAGTTACACCATTGGTCGGCTGAGTGTTGAAGTTTCCCCATTGACCGATGTATCCGTTTCAAATGAAAAGCCCTCTAGCGACAAGGCTTTTGGCCACAATTTCGCACATTGACCACACAGTCCAGCCATATAATAGGTTTTGACCTAGTCTTGTTTAATTTTTTTTTATTTTTACCTCTGATGGATATAGGCAGGGGCTGGCTCTCCCTGGAGACAAAGGTGCGTCCGCCCAACTGGACCCGGTACAGGCAGTAGTAGTAGCCCTCATTGGAACTTTGGGCGCTGGGGAAGGTGAATGTGACCGAGGGGGTGAGGGCAGGCAGGGACTGGCGCACGGTGCCATTAGAGCGGATGAGGCGGAGCTGGAAGGAGCCTCCGGGGTACTGCTGCTGGGTGGAGCAGGTGATGTTGAAACCGTGGCCCTTGATGACCGAGCCGGCCGGGGCCTCGATAGACGTGTTGTACCAGTGTTGGGGAGTCAGGAGCTCCACTGTGATCAGCCAGGTAGAGGAGATGGATTGAATGGCGAGGTCACATTGGTTTGTTATTAATTTCAAAGACGATTACAGGTCATATACATAGTAAATAAGTAATGAGTTATGGAAGTTATATTCAAATCAGAATTCAGGCTTCTCTGCTCCATCTTGGATCAACCAATCCAAGGCGATGAAGACTTTACTAAAATGGAGTTAATACAGAGAGGAAGGGGGAGTGGAGGTAGGACTCACCCACAGTAATGTTGACAGAGTTGCTGGGTGGGGAGCTGAGAAGCTGAGAGGGTGAGCTGCCCTTGATCCTGTACACACAGCTGTAGCTGCCCTGGTGCGAGGTCTCCAGGTCGGAGAGAGTCAGCTCCACCCTGGTCTGGCTCTGGTCCACCCTCTGGGTCACCAGTGGCGTTGACACGCCGTGCTTGTACAAGTGGAAGTCACTGAGGTGATGACCCAGCAGGACAGTGCAGCTGAAGCGAACCGACTCCCCGGCGGAGAACACAGTGTGAGGTGACAGAAGGGTCAGGGTGGGCATCAAAAGGGTTCCTGGAGGTCATCACAGATTAAACATAGAATGAGTATGATCTGATGACACACGATAGTCAGCTAAATCATATTGACGGTAACTGCATGCTGCCTCACCTCCCTTGTCCTCAAGTGAGTAATGGCATTTGTACGCACATCTGTTTAATAGTCTCTAACACACTACCTAGTCACATCATCAATGATCCTCTGATGAATTACTTAATACCATGTCAACAGCAAAGGCAGCAGGGTCTCTCACCTGAGCATTTCACTCCGGCATCGTTCTCATGGGTGCAATGGGGGTCGATGTAGAAGACATTGGCACAGCGTGTCAGACTGGCCTCGTGTCCTGAGCACTGGACATGCCACAGCCAGATCTCCCCACTGCCCGGACCGAAAGTGGCACTGTGAAGGGCAGATTCAGCCAAGCCACAACCCAGCTCCAGGCACACCACATCAGCCTCCCTCAGATCCCAGCCGTGGTCGCACACCGTCCCCCACTGGTTGTGGCGAAGTACCTCAACTCTCCCGGAGCACTTGTTCTCCCCGTCTACTAGTCTGATACGCCCACTATCTGCTCACGAGAGAAAAGTACTCAGAACCGGCAAGTAACGTTTCAGGAATGCCTGTGGATATTGCATTTGATTTAGCAAATGCAGTGGGGTTTCATGATACACTCAAGCTTACCAAAAGCATTAACTCCATCCCGTGGAACAAGAAAACAGCCTGTGAAGATGTTTAGAAGGACACTTTTGTTATGCAAGTACAGTTTAGATTCAAATGCATCAACTTGAGGACATAATTCCCCAATTACCATCAGTAGCAATATCTCTGGACTACAGAGTAGTTGAGCACAGTGCAATTGACGGTCACTATGACCCGGCGTCCCAAATGTCATTGCCATGCACATCTCACAGAATGGTTATAATGTTAACTGATT
Source organism: Polymixia japonica (assembly GCA_900302305.1). NCBI lineage: Eukaryota > Metazoa > Chordata > Actinopteri > Polymixiiformes > Polymixiidae > Polymixia > Polymixia japonica. The sequence goes on from OMKK01065495.1 coordinate 17,808, forward strand.
GCACCAGTACAAGTAACGTTAGCTGTCGAGCTGGACTAGAAAGCTCAATTTTACCATAAAGACCACATAGCTGTTTTACCTAATAGAGAAAGAATGTGGAGAATCTTCAGCATCTTTCACCCTTCCATTAGACCGCAGGATGGGAAGGATGTCGATTCCGATGATGATGATGGTGATGATGATGATGATGCTGACAGCCGTTCAATGCGGTTTGCTCACTAAACGATGCTGCACAAGACATTAGCTTGTGTGCTATTTTGGGTCCTCGGCTAACACAGCTAACAGCTAACAGCTCGCCAACCAACAGAGATAACTAACCCGGGCTGCCCGACGCCAGTTAACAGCATTGACAAAAGGATCCAACGACATGCTAATACATTCAGCGAGTAGCTTTGTACAACTTGTTGCGATCGGGGGAATATGATGGAAATGTGATGATGGATCCAGTTATCAGAAAATAATAGCGTCCATGAAAACTGTCGAGATACTACATGCCGTCGGGGCGCCGTGCTGACGTCATCACGGCCGGGATGGTTTTGCCCTGGCGTCCGACCATGCGCCTGCCTACAGACAGAGGTCACTCTTAAGCCGCAGCGTTGCATAAAACCAATTATGTCTTTATGAGAGGTCGTCGTTCAGGAATAGCTACGTCTATTCTTGTGCCCGACACTACTAGACCGCCAATTAGGAGAATTAAAGAAGAATCCTAATGTGGGTCCTAGTGGACTGGCTGCAGTGCAACAAGGGAGGACTCGCACACAGAGAACAAAAATAATTCAGACTGGAGTCTGGAGTTTAAATATTTCTATTGAAAAAAAGGATTAGGATAATATAATTAATTTCCATAGCATCAACACATTCTCATACACATTGCTATATATACACATACAAATGAGAGTAACCCATATATAGGCTGGCTCACCATGCATGCCTGTTTTGCACTGAGGAAAATCTGGACTGAAAACGTTTGCATTCTTTTTTCTTTTTTTCACTGTCTGTACAGCCCTGAAATGTAACAAATTATGCACAAATATGCTGTTACTCCAGCGGCTCAGCTCTCTTATAGCAACAAAACATACACACTCCAAATTTTCCCTGAGATTAACCCAGAGAATACCACAATATATTGTTGTTTTTGATACAGTAACTGATTATCCATGGATTGTTGATAGTACAATAATGAGTAATAATATTGCATTCCCTGCTAAGGAGTTTTATCTTCCCCAATATACAAACAGGCTCTGCAGTTTTGCTGGGAGACAAAGAGCTATATTTGACAACTAAGGACAACTTTTGTTTCAACAACAACAAACATATTCTACTTAATGGTCTTGTGCTCTATAATCACTTACAATCTCTTCTGTGCCAATGTAAAAAAAAGCTTATGGTCCACTATCTTAAGCTCCAAAAGTAGAATAAATTGAATCTTGGCTGACCGCTGAGGACGTGACTGACTGGCTGGCAGAGTAGGGCAAGAGGAAGTGGTGGGTGACACCTGGACAGATAGAGACAGTACACTACAAATTTTGTCTATCATTAATCCTGGTTAGTTTATTACTAATGAGAACAAATAGAAGCAACAGGAAAATGACCTCTGGTCTTCTTTCATTTAAAAAGTGGTGTTATAGAGTTTAGGGGCTTGAAGAAAGCAGAATGGAGTATTTTACAGGGATTTTAAAACATTTAAAGAGAATAATGGCTTCTTTCCATGATTAGCTCAGAGTGGATGGTAACTTGACCCTGTTGTTGATGGGGCCTCCATCACCATCGATAGAGACATGACTGAGACATCTATACTAGTTGGAAATCCAAAACCAACCCCTGCAGTGGACGTTTTTAATGTTTTTAGCACACTGGTCAACCACTGAACCCCTGCTAGAGTCCCTGACACCACTCTGGACCAAGATGCTTGCCACCAAACTGGTCAACCCAGAGAGAAACACAAAAAGGTGGAACAATCCTCGAGTACCAAAGCAGCTATATTCACTTTGAAATGTAAAAGATAATTTTTCTGTTTTCACGACAGAGTGGCTTAATTCAGTTATTAATTCAGTTAAATTCAGTTATTTGTTGGCTATGAAAGGAACACTACCCATTTATAATTAACTGCATTTTTCCATTGCATTCCAATTGCATTTGTTTAGGAATTCAAGATGATTGCTGAGGGAAACAGTAGGAAACCAGTTGTACTGGACAGCTTTCAGGTAGGAATGTGTGTAGCTTTGAGGCAAGGTGTTGCTAAACATGTACATGCATTCTCAGCAAAACACTCCTGGCTAAATAAAGTTTAAAACACAAATCTACAATTTGAAAATATTTTGGTCAGCTTGATGTCCAATCAAAAACATACTGCCTTTTTTATCTGATTGATTCAATTTTGAGACATTTAACTAAAACTCTTATCCAGAGCAACTTACTTACTAAGTGTAACAGTAGAATAATCTTTAATTCCTAAATATTACAAGCCAACAGGATTAAGGAGTTACAACATTTATTAACTTTTTTTAAACTGTTTTTTCCCCTTTGTTAAATCCAGAATGGCCTTTTTGGCCACTGCTAATGCTCACATAGTACAATCTCCAAATAAACAATTTATATATATATATATATATATATAGTATATATCATTATTATTTTTATTTTAGTTTTTACTTTCTTCCATCTGCATTTCCTATTCATTTTTTCATTCGTTTTTAAGTACCTTGAATCCCCCCCCTCTACTAAAATTGTGCTGTAATAAAAACTGTCAGAGGAAGTGCAGTAAGTTCATGGCCTTTGTACTCATTTGTAATTCAGGTGATCTCAGAATTTATAGTTATTCTATTGTAAATCCTCATTGTAAATTGCTCTCCACAATAGTATCAATTGCATGCCTGAAATGTAAAATGTATTATAAATATCTAAGGAAGAACAACTTGCGAGGACATCTGCACTGAGAGCTCTGGAGGACCTGCTGATTTAAATGTTACAACAACCAGTCACCCATAGCACCTTTTTAAAAGTGCTATTTTTTTTTTCAAAATAATCTTAATTTCCCTCAAATTAAAATAATTTAATCACACATGAAAGATATTTAATCTGCAATCAACTTGTAGTCCAATGAGTCATCATCCAGTCATCTTTGTTTTGTCATTGTTGCACAGGTTGAAGTTCAACTAGACTGCTCAAACCTACTTCTGTAAAGGAGTAGATGCATGCAAAGCAATAACTGACAATTATTACAACAGAATATCATGGTAACCGAACAGCTGATCAACAATTTCTTGATGCAGTTTATTGAACAACTGGTCAAATAGGCATTCAAGTTCTTATTATATTGCAAAAGGTAACCATCTTTTCAACAAACAAAATATACAGATAAACCTGTATATAGTAATGAAAAATATGATAAATTAGTCTGATATAATTCAAACTTCAAAATCAGCACTTTGAGTTAACGAAAAAATAAACAAATCTCACAATGGTCTGTGTGGTTATTGGTTTGCAAGTAACAGTGCCATGCCTTTTCTGTTTTTTTTTTCCCTTCAATAATAAAATGAATCAACCTGTCAATGATGGGTGTTGGTACATTCACCATTGATAAACACAAAAGAACAAAGACTGTCATAACAATACAAATAATACATATAATAATTTAGTTAACTTAATACTACTCCATTTAAGCAGATGACCGTTTTCAGGTATATAACAAAAAAGTTCTCAAGTATGGAGTAATAGTTGTACCTCAACTGTTCTGAAAAACCTCTACAGACATGCTTTCAATAAAATAAAAATATATTTAGGTCTTTGGATAACAGTACAACCTGCTTCAAATTCCACCCAAAAAAATTCTCTACTGTAGCACATTAAAAAAAAAGGAGCAAAAAAAAGTGTTGTGCTGCATTTATAACTATCCCTCACCCAATGTGCATTGGGTATTATGTGCCTTCTTTCCATCGTTTGATAGGCCACCCAACATTCAAACGTCTTCACTTTGACTCGCCTAGCAGGTGGACAATGAGTTCATAGGTGGAGAGAACAATTGCTGTGTTGGGGATTTGTCTAATTAGCTGTGGAATGAGTCCTCTATAAAAAGCTGCATAGCCTTCCTCCACTGCTATCAACCTCCCCGTCTGGAAGAAATACTTGTACTTGCTGCCCTCCTCTCGCAGTCTTGTCCGAATTACCTCTGTCGGGACACACAGATAAGTACAAGGATATTATTAACAGGTTAAAACCCTTTAATCAAACCTAGTCTAATAAAAATGCTCCATGATTTAACACTGAATCGAGTGTTTACCGTGCGGGTAAGCTATGCAGGACGCACAACCCTTGGAAAAAGCAGCGGCCACCATCAAGCTCAGGAAGTCAGAAGGTCCTTTCTCCGTATCGCTGTTTGGGGATGAATAACGGCTCTCGGCCAGGTGTTTCTTCAGCGTCTCGTAGATGAGGAAGCAGATCATTGTCTCCGAGATGCCGGCGTAGGATGCAGTCAGGCCCCGGTAGAACCCCCGGATCCCTTCTGTTCTGTAAACGTAGCGGGCACACTGCAGCGCATTCATCTTCTTCTCTCCTCTGGCTCTGAAAGGTGAAACAGGTCAGAGATGTAATCTAAAGGACATCACGCGAGGCAGCAAGTCATGGGATGACCTGATTTTTTCTTCTTGGGTTAGGGTTAAACCTTTTTTTACAATTTAATAAATTCTATAAATTAAATTAAATTTTTTATATTGCAGGAAAGGTTGGTGTTTAAACAAAGCTGGGGGTCCTTCCCATGACCTCACATGATACTCTTGCCCTGGACTAAGTAAATATAGACTCTTCTTCTGATCGTGACACAGTGCGTCAGCATGAGTATTTATGGACCCTGGTCACATGCTCAATCCCGCGCACTGCACGTATCCCAAGGACAGTGTCGTAAAGACCGTTAAAGGTTACATTACAAGTATCTGCATTGGAACGGCAAAGACTAAAATAACCCATATCATTTTACACAGATCTTAAAAAGAACACTGAAACCTGTCTAGACTTTACATATGTAAGTACAGTACACATATGTCAAGTGAAATTAGGTATATACTCACTTTTTCTCCAGTTGCATCCTTGTCTTGACCATCCAGATAGGGTTCATCAGAGAATTAGTAACAAAGGCTGCAGTTAAGGGAAGAAGAAGGGGATGTTCAGTTTGACAGAGCAATGTCAATTCAGGGTTTTAGCACCAACAGCTGATTCATGAGGGCAGAGAGTTTCCAGCACAAGGACATAAAACGGTGAATTTTCTTTGTGTAACTGCAATCACAATCGCTGAAGGGAGGGTTACATGCAGACTGCTCACCTGCAAAACCAGCAGAGGCCATGTGCACCGGCCCGCTGTTAGGAACGAACACGCCATTGAACACCTCTTTAGTCTTCGAGTATGCAGTAAAGTAAATGGCTCTGAAAGTAAAAAGACAGAAAAGTGTGAGATAGCTGTGGGCATAAACCCTGTGATGCCTCCTTCTATTAATGCAGCTTAATAAGGCCCTGTGGTTTTGTAACTGCGGTGCGTTTATGTAATGTGGGCTGCTGTGAGCCTTTGACAGAGCGTGTCCAGAGCAATCTGTTCCCTAGTGACTGCTCTCTCCACCAGGCTTCTGGAACAGCCCGTCACAGGGCCAGAATGGGCTGAATAAGCACTGGGCACCAGAGATGCCCCTGGACCCGTTTTGAATTTGGGCAGGTCAATCCAAGTTGGGCGGTGGAGTGAAGGGAGAATTAAAGCACAACTAAAGGAGCACATTGTGGCTATTCATTAACCATGGGGAGGGAAAAAAAAATCAATACCATTGTAATGTATAAGCCTTTTCAGTTAAAAGTCCCAAACTTAGTATTCATTGTACCCGCTGTATGGCTTTGCTATTGTCGATTACAACAAAGTTCAACTACCAGGATACCATCTTTGAGGAAATGTAGCGAAATATTGACTCTTTGTTAATGCTTCACGAACGTAAGAACAAAGGTGAAAGTTGAACCTTTCAGATGTAGACTTTTTACTTATTACTTACAGTACAGACACGTTTCACACACCACTGTTTAAACCAGATACTTTGTTGTCAAGCTCTTCGGATTTTACATTAACTGGGAAATCGGGGCGGTGATGTCACATTAACACTGACACAAGGAGCCACCTTCATTTTGCCTTTTGTCGCATGACCACGGTAACGGCAGGGCAAAACGGTGGCGGGGAATGTGCAAGGCACGAGAGGCATGGACTACTTTTTAAATCACAAACTGTCCTCTTTAGATTTTGAGTGCAGACGCTGATGTTACTGTACCTTGAGGGGGCCACACCAACGAGGTTTGGCCCTAGGCCGCGGAAAAGTGATCTTGGTCCCTCTTTTTCTAGGATTGACCTGAAATAACAACAAGGATCAGATTAGAACAAACATTTATGGTTGACTGAAAGACTAGTCTAGTCAAATCAAATGTACCTTAAACGTCAGACATGCTTATTGTTTAAACAACAGGATCTGTGTCATGTTGACTGAGGCTCGATTTGTGATTGAAAATGATCTCTCACTCCTGAAACCGTCCCAAGTATTACATGCCAGCGCCAGTCTTTTTTGCCTGAGCATAAGCTTCTATTCTGTCTCTTTTGGCTAAGGTGATGCACCATGAACCCTGTCTCCTCTAGACTCTAGACTTGTTACACCAGTGACAACCCCACATGCCTTTCAGAACTATAACCAGAGTGACCTTCATTCTCCAGCCAGACAGCCTGCCTGGGGCCCTACAAAGGGGGCAGGGTAGAATCTTAACTATAGTTAGTCTCTGTAAGGCACACCTGGTTTCTAAAACTCCAGGAACACACCTTCAGTTCCTTCTTCCTTCTCTATACCAGTGATATTTAGCACCTCTTTTCAAACAATGATGAGTCCAACAATGATGTTGTCCAACTCTCTGAGTTTCAATGGCTGATCTTCTCTGGGTTTCAATGGCTTCAATGACTCTCAGTGACCCTTATACACAACAAAGATAGTGAAACCCTGAATCTGTAAATGCAAGGGCCCCTGCACCTTTGCGAAGTCAAATTGATTATACCAAATAAAAAAACGAAGCTACATCATGAATCAATAAGCAAATGAAGAGGATTGTTTCAAGTGAGATATCCGCCATTTACCAAAACTGACACCTCCTGTGACTAATTGATAGCACAATAAAAAAAAAAGGTACTTATTAGTAGGTAACTTAAACCCTTAGTGAAAAGTTCACAACACTTTTATGGACTGGATCTTCTATGTTTAAGAGATATTAATGAACATTAGGTTAAGCGTATTATATACTGTATGTGTATAGCATTTTGGTATGAATTTCATCAAATTTAGGAACACCGTGAAAGTATAACAGCCAACAGTTATAGCCTACAATCAGCTGATTTGAGTCAAAACCGGTTCAGCTTGAGGCCCCCAGTATTTACGCTGCAACACAATACTGAGGCAGCTCACTGCATAAAAACTCCTTCACAGCACAGCTTCCTTCCCTGTTCCCCCTGGCACACTGGGGCTGTCTCAAAGCTTCACTGTCCAACAGTCTCACAAAACGGACCATTCCATTGGTGCCACAAGAACTCTTATATTTCCGACTTGGGGCCTGGTAGTGAAACAAATGCTCTGTCCCCACACAGCACTAGATCAGACCAGGATACTCTGCACTTAATCTCCTCATTTTATGTAAGACAGGATTAGTGGCCCTCAAATCAAGGCTGTGGCAGAAAGCAGAGAGGCTCTTAAAAACCTCCCTGGGCTGAATCACGTAACTGCAGAGGACTTTCAGACAACATTTTTAACGAGTAATGTTTTGCCATCACATCTGGCATGCCTAAGCTCAAAGCTATTCCCGGGGCAACGTTCTCAATAAGGAGCTGCCACGCCGCAACAGATGTCAACACAGCACAATAATTAAGCCAATCCCAACATGATAGTTCTGACAAACAGCGAAGTGCGCCAGCTGCAAGGGAACACGTTGTCCCTTTGTCTACTAGTGGAAAAACACAAACAAGCCTCAAAGGAGAAAGCATGCCGTCTGGCCCTCGAAGCGACAACAACAATTATCTTACCGTAGGACCTGCAGCAGGCTGGGCGTCACCGTCCCTGGCCGGATGACTCCGGTGCCACTCAGGGCTCCCAGTTGGACCTGGAAGACGGGCCGCAGGGTGAAGCCAGAGGACTGCAACCGTGTCTTCAGCACCTCCAGGGGACAGGTCATGATGGCTCCCACCGTTCCGCTACATCTGAACACAGCGGATCAATCACACAAACATGAGGGTTAGGCCTTGAGATGTTGAAAAAGATGTCTGCCCGTACAATCTTGTGTGTACACAGTAGCTCAATAACCGCACGTGATGTTTACTGTTGCGACAATTGCTTAGAACAGTGTGTTCCTTAGATATATGTAAGCTTCCTCACATCAGCTTTCGTTGACTAAATAACCTTTCCATTGAAAGATAGCTGTTCTGCTATTGGCCATGTGCTGTGAACAATTATAGTATACGACTAGTCTGCTTGCACTGCTGTGGAAATTCTTAGAGAGTTAATCTGACACATCTGGCACAAGAGGTTGTAAACTCTGATACACTAATTGGATATGCTAAGAGAAACAACAGAGTTTTCATAGATACGGCTTTGCCAAACACAGCCCAAAGCATTCATTCACCTTGTTTTTTACAATCCCTGTTCTCACTTTTATAGCCTAAATGAGCTCTATCCACAACCTTGGCAGTGAGAAGCTTAGAAGTGAGGGACAGATTAGCCTAAGCCTCTCTATTGTACCATGTCTGAAGGACAGAGTCAAATACTTGACACAGTAACACCTGTCCTAGCTTTCCATGCACTGATCTTTATACAAAACAGCAGTCCATCTCTTGGAATTGTTGGAGCTTGTTCAAAACAAACATTCACTGGATGAGACATGTCATATTACATAACCTAGTTTGACAGGGAAATTATATGTACTGCTGCTGAACCCAAGGGAGTTCAAGATTCTGTAGCCATGTTACTGAAACTAAGATAAGAAAAAGATAAGAAAATCAGGGGCTTCAGTTCAATTCAAGAGATATTCTTGATTTAAAAAAAAAAAAAAAAAAATTGTCGGACTGAAAAATAACAAGTATACGTTTGAAATGATGTTAGTATGCATTAGGTACTGTTTTCCACAAGCTGGTCAAAGGCTGTTAGGCAGCCTCAGCTTGATTCCTGAAAAACAGTTCAGTATTCACCTGAGAGGTCAACATGTATTTTCCAGTCTCAGCCTATGGTATTAAATAGTTGCCTTAGATACAGTCTACACCTAAAGCAAAGTGATCACAATTCCTTGCACATCCTGAGTATAAATGAGTCTAGGTTAGCGACTACAGTCATTTTCCATTTTGAATTCATAGTATAATGGCCAAAAAACACATGCATTATGAACAAAAGCGGAGTAAAATATTTAAAGGGTAAAAGGCCTTCATAATATACAAACCACTGGCATTTAATGTTAATCAAAAATGAAATTAATCTTATTTAGCTGCATTAATATACTGACAGCCATTCGTTATTATTTTCAATTATAACGTTAGAATAAATATTATATAACAACATATAATATGTTATATCATCGTAAATAAATATGCGTTATTGTTGGTATACAAATAACACGGTTATATCAGCAAACATTACTTAGTTATTATTAGCTGCTGTTATTTGCTGATGTCATGAAAGAGTTAAGGCCAAGCTATAGGTTCAGTGTTATGCAATACCAAAGGACGTTGTGCTAAGGTCAGTCGCATGACTGCGCCACTTCCATCTCTGTAGCAATAGGACACTGCATTCACGGTCTTGGTTAAAACATAAGCTGGGTTTTATGTACCCAGTGTACTATCGAAACCGGTGCAAATCGTTAACGTTAAGATAGACACAAACTGCACGATATAGCAATCGGAGACGTGACATCGCAAGCTCCCGTTAACTTCGGATGTGGCTGATGTAAGGAGCGCAAAGATGTTGCCCGTTCATCGCCAACTTCCATTTAAAAATGGATAGTTAGCCCCTCGTGTGTTCTTACAAAGAGTCCTTCGGTATATTGAATAATTCAGGACAACGTGACAGTTGTCGTCTAAAGACAGCAAATAGTTATGTGAAATAGTTACGGAGCATACAAGTAAACCGGCCAGTGATATGGATATAAAAACATACATAACCACGCCAGGACGTAGACGGTAACCACCGCTAGCATCATACAGACACCGACCGCTAGCCAAGTTGCTAGCTCGCTAACTCGCAGTGTAGCATAGGAGCTAGTTAGCAACCCGGCTAGTGGTTTCCATAGTTTCTATATTTATTCAACGGATAAAACACCTGCCCACGTAGCCTTACATGACGTTTTAAATAAACACATAAGGGTAACGAGTTTCAGTGTATCTAGTTTCACATATTCAGAAGTAGCTAGCTAGGCAGCGAGGCTGCGATGTCGGCAAACGAAACCGGTAGCTAGCTAGCACCAACAGTCACCCTCCAAATAACATAACAGTATTAATGTCACTCACCCCCCGGCGAAGAGATGTAATAGCGTGTCTCTTTGTGCCATTTTCAAACGACCACCATACTCTCCCCCTCCTCTATGTTTCTTTTAACCGTTGTATTGTAAGAGCCAGAGAGAGAGAGAGAGACGGTGTGATTCAGATGGCTAGCTGACGTGTTGCGGTCTCGATGAGGTCCAGCCGGCTTTCTGGAGCTGACAGCGCAGGCTGCGCAGGGTGACCCGGAGAGCTGGCAATTGCGTCAGGGGGGCTGGTCGGGGGTGTTGCCCATGACGTACGGGAACGTGTTCAAAACGTCCCGGGACTCGTCATTGCGCAACCTGCTGCAAATGACAAAACACACGAAAACAACGAAACTATAATGCAACGCAGTATGTGTTGGTTGCTCTGTTCCATACTATTAATGGAAAACGAAAAGTTTGCTTCCTGCATTATCTTTTACAGTTATGGATTATTATAATCATGTAAATTATATTTTAAGAAATACGTTTTTTATAACATATATTTATATAATACCATATATTATATATTTTATAAAGATGATTACTTTTGTTTTCAGGTTAGGTCATTTTCAAAAGGTGATAGGCAGGAGGTTTGTGAAAGGGCATTAAAACAAACTGGTCTCACTAATCTCCAGACTTTTTTTATCTGGAAATTTCTAAATGCAATATTATATAAAATGTCCACACTTGCTAAAGTACAGCGATTAGGTAGATGTTTGGCCTACATGTCTAACCCAAACCCATTATGCTGCCTCATCTGTTTGTGCATTTCTTACCCCAGAGTGGCCACCAAAATAATTCTCTAAATGTAACCTGCTCATTCTGTTCCAAATCAACCAATATAGAAAAAAGATAGATAAAGACAATAAACAACATCATCTTCCTACAGATAGGAAGACCACAGAACAGCCAGAACAACAGCCAAGTCCTTGGTTTTAATTGGTGGTGAATATGACACCACGACTATTCACTGTGGAATCTGAGCATAGTGATAGGCATATGATTTGAAGTTATGTGCTCGTAGCCAATGGGAGTTAGAGGTGTGTGACCAGCATTGCAACGCAACTCTCGCCCTGAGGATATCTAGGTTTTGACCTACTGACAGATAACCGGTTAGTGAAACGCCTTGATAATGGCTTGTTTGTCAGTATGTCTGTACAATAACAACTGTGTCAAAACAGTCTAATCAAAATAGCTGTCCTTGCTTTTTGTCCCTTTTGAAGTCATAACAACATAGCCATTATGGAGTAACACAGATTATTAGAGGTACTGTACACTTAAACGTGTTTTTTTGAGCTGTAAACTAAATGACTGTACTATGATAAACCACATAAATCTTGCTGTTAATATTGACATTGACACCAAATTTATAAAAATCAGCATTTCATGGGTTGAAAATGACTCAACACGCCATCTGCTGTTTTGCAAAGCCAATGCTGACAGAGTTGACCGTTTTGGTATTACTCTACGTCAGTGTTTCTCAATCCTGGTTCTGGGGACCCACTGCCCTGCATGTTTTAGATGTTTCCTTGCTCCAACACACCTGATTCAAATGAATGGGTCAGGCTTAGAGCTTGGTGACGAGCTGATCATTTGAATCAGGTGTGCAGGGCAGTGGGTCCCCAGGACCAGGATTGAGAAACACTGG
>OMKK01065497.1:0-23536 GCA_900302305.1 Polymixia japonica
GCACCCAGGTGTATCCAATTAGTGCATCCCAAACTCCACTCCCAACCTGCAAGCAACACAGACACACAACCAACCTGCAAGCAACACAGACACACAACCAACCTGCAAGCAACACAGACACACAACCAACCTGCAAGCAACACAGACACACAACCAACCTGCAAGCAACACAGACACACAACCAACCTGCAAGCAACACAGACACACAACCAACCTGCAAGCAACACAGACACACAACCAACCGGCAAGCAACACAGACACACAACCAACCTGCAAGCAACACAGACACACAACCAACCTGCAAGCAATGATAGGAGAGCATCACAGTCACTCTACCGCGGACCAACAAAATTCACTTCATCCAACTGGGTGCCTTTTCAAAATCAGAAATGCCGCTGAGGCGGGAAAAGCAGCAAAACCTCCCGAGGGACCCGTGTTATGACTGTTGAGAATTTCATTCAGAAATATTGATTCAGATATGAAATTTAAAAAAAAAAAAAAAGTTTTGGTTGACTGTTGAAAGGATTTTCTTACTTCACTGACTCATACTGTGTTTGTTAAAAAATTGAAACCCACGATAGCTAAAAATTATTAAAGTTAAACAATTTGTGACGGTAAATATAAAATCAAAGGATATCAATAAGGTGAATTGTTACATTTCTGTCTCTGTCCCCACACATCCAACCCTATCCCTGTATTATTCTCCATCATACGGCCTTCATTTTCTGCCCCATTGTGTAGAAACCTGACAATTTGAAAACTAATTTTCCACCACCACAATGCTTCTTTCTCTCTCTATCTCGCTCTATCTCTCTCTCCCTCTCCCGCTCTCTTCTCCGTCTCCGAAAACTTCAAACTTTTGAGATGTTTGATGTTGCTAAGAATTTGAAGTTGCTTGGCTATTGTTGCGGAGTTTCTTTTGTGTCTTCACGACTCCACATTCATGCTCAAACGCTCATCAACAGAAGCTGTAGGCCTTTTTCCAACAACAAGCGTAATGAGGAAAACGAGGGACGAACGTAAAAAGAATAATTGGGGAAAGGTGAAACGCCACCAGAAAGCAATTGCTGTAAATGTGTAATTTTCTGGATGGGCCGATGGATCCCCAGAGAGATAAGCTTCTCCATCAGCGGAGTCTCCAGGACAACCCCCCTCCTCAAAAGCCATAACATCTCACTCCTGAATATGTCTGTCTGGTTGTCTGACTGTCTCATCTCCCCTTCAACAGCCAATCATCCATGTCCTCCTTTTTTTTCAAGAAAATATAGCCCACATCCCTTATTATTTGGTCTTTACTGAGACAGTGTGAAGGCTGAGAGTATAAAGACTGGGTAGAGAAAGTTCCAGTGGGATTTGATCACAACTAGCAGCGGAATATGCGGTTCCAGAAGTGGGAGTCTCAACCGCTACGCTGCTGTCCGCTCCTCAGGCCGGGGTCAGCGGGAATACAACGGAACAGATTGTCAGGGCTCCCAGGGATGTGCAGTTACGTAATCTATGGATATATGTTCTCTCAGAAGGCACTGGTTCACGAGAATAAAACTCTGCTTGTGGCAAAAATGAACCGTGACGGGGGCTAAATGAGCAATATGGAATTTGCGATTTTAGCACCGGTCAATCTGCCCCTGGAGGTTAGAAAACACACGCGCGCACACACACAGACGCGCACCCACATACACCAACATGGACACGCACACGCACGCATACAGCATATACCCGTGCCGTTATAAATAAGTCATCCGAAAAGTGTCTCCGAGACTTTCACAGCTGGGGTGACCTCAGCATGTTGTGATGACAGGACATCCTATCACGCTCTCTTTCTATATTAGAAAGAAAGTTTCAACGGTATGAGTTTTTGAATGGCACCCACCTTTTTTAATTCAAAGGATTCCTGTCCAATTTTGCTGTCAAACATGGCGAATTGATTTCTTTTAAGGCTCAGTGATCAATACACTTACAGTGCGTGCTACTCCGCGTTCATCTTAGACCGTGAAATGAGGCAGGCACAGGAACTGCCACCCGTAGAGATTCTCATGTGTCATCGGGGAAGGGCTGCTGCCCCATAATGGAACAAAACAGCAGGAAACCCTCACACTTCTTTAAAACACTGTCAAACACTTGTGGTATTCTGTACCACAAAATGATTGACCATCTAAATGCATGACGTGGTTTCACAATGAGCATTGGCAAATTCAGATAATAAAATGAAGCAGGGAAGTGAATAATGACAAGTGAATGTACAGTTTGGTTAGTGGTATTTTGTAGAACTCAATTTAAAGGAAATATTTCGTTAAAGCTGCTACTGGATGTGCGATATTCTGGTTCTACCGACAGCGAAGTGGAATTACAACAACAAGTCGTTCCCCTCCCCCGCAGCGCCTCTCTGTCGCTCCTCTCTCACACCTCACATGCTACAGGTGAACAGATCCTTAGGGATTGTAAACATTTAGAAAAGAGGGAATATCAACACGCTCACCGACCTGAAGCGGCAAACACTTCGTCATAAAGATCATATTTAACAGAACCTTCACATATAGCACACAATCTTTTCATATTATTTTAACTTAAAATAACATAGGAATATTGCATATTACTAGGAATATGTTATATTATTACATATAACATATTATTATGTACTTAAAATACTTTTCATAGGTTGACACACAGATCAATACACTGGAATAAACCCATTATAAAATAAAGTATATTAAAGGAAATTAAAGCTCTGTCCATAATGCTTGGGTGCAAATACAATGCAATCAAATAACGTTACAGGTTAACCCAGTGACATACTGCATGAAACCCTGTAGCTTCTGATCGGCGAAAAAAAGGTTGATAGTTATAGGCAGGATGAATTTAATCAGACCAGTACACAAGGGAATGGTCTAATGAGCTTAGTGCGTTATTAGTTCAGTTCAGCCCTTTAAATGTCAACTGCTAACGTAATGAGAAGTCAAAACAAGGTTATCCTTATTATCAATTTAACTTATTTTCAGCCATACCACCCGTAAAACATTATTATGATATGAACATCAGCACTGGCGCAAAGAGGGTTTTTTTGTTCTGTTTAGTGGCTCCCCTTGAAAAGAAGAGAAAAATTATGGAGGCAAACCAATGTGTGCAGCTTTAATATCTCCAAAACATCCTCAGAGAGCTGCACTTTCACCTGCAGATGGAGCTGCAAGAAAAATAGACAAACGGTGCTGTAGGGTTTTGTGTGTGTGTGTGTGTGTGTGTGTGTGTGCGTGTGTGTGCGCATACGTGTATGCCTGCATGCATGTGTGAGTGTGTGTGTGTGTGTGTGTGTGTGTGTGTGTGTGTGTACCTGTGCCTGCAGACATCTATTTTCTTGTTGGTGTGCAACCACTGGCCTATGTGGTCAGGGCCTATCTCAGGCATCTCCTACATTTGCACTAAATCAAACTGCACTACGGAACTGATTATTTATTGAATAACTTTCTATTCTACTTTTGTCTAATGGTTATTTTGTTCTGTGTTAGGATCATAATTTTTCAAACGTCTTTTAATTAATGTCGATCTACTGAGAGGTAAAAAATCAGATACATAATCTTGTTGAATCCAAGCTTTATTCCATGCTTTAGTGTGATAATTATTAGGTTATAGATTAATGAAGCACTGAAATGTCTGGTTTTCTTTGCCAGACGTTTTCACCACAAAGCTAAAACCCACAGAGCTTCTTTGTCGCTCTCTGTGACTTCCTGTTAAGGTAGGCCATTTTTCAGCTCGTCTTTCACTTCTCTCTTCTTCTATTCTTTAACCTCAGTCTGTTTAGTCTGTCCCTAAGTGGACTCAGACTAACTAGTGATGGGTCTGGAGAGCTCCGATATGACTGCCGCTGTACTGGGGACTGCGTTCTCCCTCCTGCTCCTTGCTCCCGTCATACAAGGTAATACTGGGCCAAATCCCCTGTCGCTTTTGTCATATACAAGTAAAGATAGCTTTCCCACTGTAGGTTTGAACTGAATATTGGCTACTAGGGTGACAAGCGTTGCTATAATGTTATGTTTAGGATTATGTCTTTTCTGGCTTCCATTGTCATGTGATGTATTCGACAGGGTTCAACAACAGGGTTGTTGTTGAGGTGTTCCATGATAAAACAACAGAAGCAGCAGTGGGCCAGAACGTCAGCCTACCCTGCATTATAGAAAATGAGCCTGATCTTAAAATTGTCCAAATTGAATGGCGTAAGAGGGGAGTTAACGACACAAAGTTGGTTGTGCACAGCATAGGTCATGGAACCTACACATTCAAGCCCAATATTGCTCTCCAGTTAAAGACTAATGATACTTTGGAGTCTGGACCTAAGGGCTCCTACCTTCAGATACATGGAGTGGAGAAACAAGACAGTGGGATCTATATCTGTGAGATCACAACATATCCATTTGGCTCCATCAGTAAAGAAACAGAGCTAAAAGTCAAAGGTAAGAGGAAGACGTTTGCATGTAAAGAAAACAATCATCAGTTTTCAAATTATTTGTTCGGGTGTGGACAGAGGTAGAAATGTCTTATGACTGCAATTTCTGCAACAAATCCTGCAAATCATTGTTAACTGCATGCATCTTATATTAGTCCCAATGGCATCGGGCGATGTTACGCTGCCAATTTCAGCAGAGTATCATTAAATTTCAAATTTCCACAATAATTGCAGGAACACATCCAAGCTGTGCTTGTTTTTGCCAAAATACATCCTTTTTATTATCTCTATTGATCCTAGATTTCTCATGTGAGTCCTTGAATTAAAAGTCAACATTATACACTTCTATACATTATATACCAGTAAAAAGACATTATACGCTGTATTCCTACACTGTTTACCCTCATGACAGCTGTAACTGAACATGCTTTAACATTATCATACTGTAGGTAAAAGACAACCTTACACAATGTGTACGGTATTTGGAAAGTAGTCTGCTGTAAATGTCCATCCATTGTTCAGCCTAATATTTTTTGTGTGTTTTATATACTGTATATGTATGTATATGTCTTCTGTTAGCAACAAACTTGATCTGTTTCTTTTTCAATTAGATGATCAAATTAAGTGTAATATGAACAATTCATTTGAAGTCAATGCTGGGGAAAATGTGACCATTCACTGCACAGCATCCTCTGATGCACGGTATCAGTGGACCAAGGTAAGGAATACACAGTCTCTCTCTCTCTCTCTTTGCCATTTTTTCTTCCAGTCAAGTTGGACGCTAGAAATTAATTGAATGGTGTCACCGCATGGTTTGTATTGTTAAAATAAAATTACATTTGAATTAACTGAATATCAAGAGGATTTGATGACGTCCAACAAAAATAACCAACCAGTTTCACACGTAAGTTGTGTTATGTGTCACGCATGTATGATATTTACTTCGCTACAGGATAAGAAGCTGGTATCAGACAGTGAATCTCTGGAACTCTGGTGGGTGAGTGACACTCAGGCAGGGGTTTATACACTGACTGTCAACACAGGAAGTAACCGTCTGCAAGCCATGTTTAACATCACAATATTGACAGCAACCACAAGCCTAGGGACAGGTGAGACTCTTTCATAATGTTTCTATTTGTCTCTCTCTCTGACCTTAAGTGAACCCGGGAGCCAATAGCTGACTTTTGTTGCTTATGGCTTACTCCTGAGACCCAGAAGAAAAAGTTTTTGATATTTAGATTTTTTTTTGGATAATTTAAGTATTGTAGTTGAAAGAAACATGTTACAGCATTTTTTTCAAAAATGTTATTTATTTATTTTTTCTCATCTGTCTCTTGTAGTGGACATCTGGTCTTGTTTGATCACAGAATCGAATGATGTAATGTAATTTTCGTGTGGATTTCTGTTAAAATTCCTTTCATTTCATGAACATTAAAAACAGTTAGATGAAGATAACATAAAAAAGCCACTCTTTCTCTGGTCTCCCAGAGACCTAGTGAACTATGCTCCCCCAGCCGCAACTGGGGGAAAAAAAATAAAATAAATAATACCCTCATTCCCTGGTACCCTAAGTACCTCCAGAGCACCGGGAGGGGAAACTGGAGGCAGGCAGCCCAGGAGAGGCATCCCGGGGCAGGCAGACACAGTTCTGTGGCCCCTCTGGAGCTCAGGGTGGTGTTAAAAACAGGAGTTAGTAAGTCTGCTAACCTGCTGTCCACTACAAAGGATAAAAGTTCAATAAAAGTTGGGTTAAAATTTCTGTACATTTCTGAAGGTCTCATGAGGTCTCAGACTCCAAAAATGAATTGCCGGGCCTTAGTTATAATCAGTAAAATGTTTTCTTTAGTAACCACTATCTACGACCAGTAGGAATTGCAACAACATCGGCAAATTTAATCTCCTCCTACACTCCTACAGTGTCTGTCACAAGCTAGCAACGCAAAAGAAGCGATCGCAAAAGAAGGAAGCAACGCTCCTCCATGTTGAAACGCACAGAGACATGACTGTGGGGACTCATAGTTGTGTGGGATGAGATTGGATTCCTCAGGGCGGGGAGCCCTCTACTGGTTTGTTCACCAAAATAAAGATTCCGGGCGGGACTACAGGTTTTGAAAGCCATACATCTAAGTACCTGGCAAAGCCATACTTTCGCAATTGTTATAATTCAACAAGTCTCTACAACCCCTCAACCCCATACATCATGGTAATTTCTTGCTGTGATGAAGTCAAAATTTTACCTAGTAGACCTTTAAGGTAAATCAAAATCGAATTATTATGAAGCTTGATGAGAGCTTACCAGGAACTGTGTATAAATTCGGGCTACAATAGCTTATATATTTTCTATACTAAAAAAAGAAAATACTTTTAGGGCATGTTGCGTGCCCTAAATTGTTACGCCACAGGGTGTGCTCATAAGTGGGCTGCACCATGATAAGTAATAATTGAAATAGAAATAGCCACGACCCCGTGACCCTGTTACTTAGTAGTTTAACTCCCTCCTTTCGGTAAATATGCTGCACATGAGAACTTAAATCAGTTCTAAGAAACACTAAACCACACAGACGTCAGTAGTCATTTCCTCCGTTTTATCTGTCTGTTTTCACACCACAACATCATACAGACTAACACTGCTTCAACGGTAACTCTAAATCAAAAACAAACAGACTATGTAGGTCGTGAGCTACATCTGCTGGACAAAGTAGAGTAGTGCATCCTAAATGATGGTTTGAAACAAGTATTGGAGGTTTGCTTCTTGGAATAAAAGTTTGCTATACTGGTTTCCATGCAAGGTTTAAATTCCAAAATCTCATTGGTGATTTGGTGTATCTATAGCCCTGTCATTTTATATTTGCATTTGTTTGTCACATCTCGGAAGTCTGCTTGCCTAATTCTGGATGAAAACTTGAATAATGCATGTTGAATAATGCATCTTACCGTTGAGATCCTCAGTATTGCAGGTCTGACAGGCGGCACCATGACATGAATATTTGCAGAGACTGAATACAATTAGTTCCTCACAAAGATCTAGCTCTTCTAATTAGATTTTCCAAAAATTGACATTTTTATCTCCCACATGATGGAAATTGGATCGTTGTCATTGATTGGCCCAAAGGGTCACTACAATACATGTATTTGATATTTGATAATATGTTTACTGTAAGCTTGTTTGTTATGCTAGTTCCAGGTCTAATCACAGCATCACCTCCATCTAATGTGACGGAAGAGGATTGGATCCATACTAGAACACCAGCAGACATCACCCACACCACATCCCGCACCATCCAGCATCCAAGTGCTGCTACCAATGTAACTTCGACCATGAGTAACATTATAACTTCAGATGAAAAGCAAACCACCACTCTGGGTACCTTCCCCTCTACCACAGATAGAGAGAATATCAATGTCACAACGCCCCCCACCAAACAGGAGTTCAGCACCAGCACCAAGAATCTAACCACAACCCTGATTCCTTATCCGTCAGTGTCCAGTGATCCATCCGCTGTCCAGTCGGAGTTGTTTCCGAGGAATGTGAGTGAGTGGACTACATCAGGCAATGTTAGACCAGTTTTCAGGTCGACTCAGGACATGACCAGTTATGAGACAGCCCCAGACGCCAGCCCCGTAACACATGCAGAAGAGCCCAGCACCCTCGGAAGCGTTAACATAACCTCTGAAAAACCTGACGTATCCTCAACCGCGAGCAGCAAAAATAACTTTGACGTCGTCATAGAAAAAGGTAATAATGATCTCTTTCTCTTGACACCCGCCCCCCAGAATCAGTCCAACCCCGCCACTCTAGTTGGACTCAGACAGAACTTATTAATAATTTTTCCGGTCATGCTATAAAATCAGAAGAATCATCTTAACTGTAGTCTCCTTGTCCCCTCTCCTTGTCCCCTTGTCCTCCAACACTACACTTTTATATTGACAACGTGTTCTCTCTCTAAATCTGCTCCTAAGATGGCGGTGAATTGGCTTATCTGTTGTTGATCATCTTTCCAATCCTTGCATTGATCGCCCTGGTTTCCTACAGGAGACACAAGAGGAGGTGAGCATCTGGATCATTCTATCATTTAATATACAGTAGATACACATGGCTTACACAAAGTTATTATTATTGACAACAGCTAAGACAACCAAATAAGTAAATGTTGGCATGGCTAACATGGCAAGCTAGCAAAAATAAAAAGTCGATGAAATTGACTCTCAGATTATCTTAAACTATACGGTTTAGATGGTGTTGGATAACTGGTTTAGCTGGTGGTAGATAACTGGTTTAGATGGTGTTGGATAACTGGTAACAGGCATGTGCCCAGCTAGTAAATCTTCCTACTTAAAGCTCCTTCTCTGTCTGTATCTACATACCTCCCTCCCATTCTTTTCTCTCCTGTGCTGTCTTTCTCCAGGATGGACCTACCACCTCCATTCAAACCCCCTCCTCCTCCTGTAAAGTATTCGTCTGTAAGGCCTCATGAGGTACTCATGACTGACATAGTCTCCTCTTGAGGGTGTGAAACAGCTATGATATTAAGAGCTGTAGAGCCATATCTTTATTTTGTGGAAATATAATGCTGGATATGCAGTGATAATTGATTAATTATATGCAGTGTATCCTTAGTTAATTTAAAAAAAATATTTTTAATGTCTTAAGGGTGTATATAAAAGTCAAGCAAAACATTCAAATTAATGTTTTAAAAATTAAAAACATAAAATTAAAAGCATACATTTTTTTTTTGTATTTGTCAATTAAGTATTCTGTGGCTGTTAACAACGTTTACATTGTTTCACGTTATTTTTGCAATTAATATATATTTACAGTGGCGTTTTATAATAACAGTTGCATATTGCATCACCATTATTGTATCTTACACAGTGGCTATTGCGTTTGCATAGTAAGACTGCTGTTTGTTGGAGCGATATGGCTGATTTACTATATTTGATTTATTTTATTTGCCTGTCTAGAAAACGGAATCTGTACACTTATCACAACGGTGGTGTGCAAAATATGTTGTAATAAAGAAATTATGCTGATTTTCATCTGTTGAAGCTGTGTCTTATTATTTCCTGCCATGACAAATCATAGCCAAGAGACCCGTTGACTTCCTCCCATTTGTTTACTGTAGATCTTCAAGACTGACTGATTGACCTGCATCAAAGAGCCCCGGAGTTACCAGTGACAATAGTGTGACTGATGTTTATAAAACTTGGCTGAAACCACAAACCACATAAGTCGTCCAGCCAACTAGCTTAAAACCTATGCTTCTTTCATCGTACACACAAATAGGAAGTAGGTTTTGGAAATGTTTGGACAGATACTTTTCTTTGATATTTCAGTCTTTACCATCTGGAAACCTGTTATTTTTTGATAACGTTCTAGTGTATTTAATTAAAAGTTAATTTGATCATGCAGAAAGCTGTTTTCTGTCCATATTCTATACAATCATTTTTATTTTCTTGATAGAATTAGAATATATTTAAATAACCAATTAACTCAGTTATTTTAAGATTCCACTGCAATTATTCATCAATTTGAAGCTTTTTCATACTCTGCAATACCTCTTAGTACCTTAAAGCTGCTATGTGTGGATTTCAGCCTCTACCGCTGTAATTGGGGAATTACAACAAGAAGCCGTTACAGTTCAAAATAAGCTGGACCTTTCACCTCCCTGTGGCACCTCTCCATCACTCCTCTCCCCTGTCAATCAAAAACACGCTACAGGTGTCTTGGGAGGATTTTAGAGATGGGCTAGGGATTGTAAACATGGTTTAGAAAAGAGGTAATATCAATACATTGGCCAACCAAGTAGCAGACAGATCATATCTCACTGAACCTTTGTATAGCGCACAGTGTTTTTATGTTATTTGAACATCAAATACATAGCTACACATCACAACTTTAAATAAATATTAATACATTTTTAATATTCAGCTTAAACACGCACATACACACAGTGGGAGGTGGATTTGGTCTGTGTGATCGTGTTTAAAAGGCACGTATACAGTTTACTTTTTTAATTATCTAACATGTGTGTATCCTGTGCAAGGGGGTTCAGAGGCTCAATCTGAAACAAGAATATGACCCACACATCCTGCTTTCACTGTTGAGGTCGGAAATGGAAAATTGACAGAAAAAAAAACCTTAGCGATCAATCCTTGTTGAGGATGGTTTCATATAACGCCAGAATGTACTTAGGATTGTGTGTGTGTGTGTGTGTGTCATTGAGCCTGTGTTCAGCCTTCAGCTCATTTTTTAAATAAATATTTATAAATTTTATGTGGAACATGGAAAATTTAATCTGTTCAGAAGCTTCAGTTCATAAGGCAACAACGAAACAGGATCTTTAGAGTTCAATGTGTTAACACTGAATATCAAAATGACTCTAATTTGGGTGTTTAGTTTTACTTTTGTCAATTCTTAATCTTAGAGTTAAAAATGTCAAATATATGCTTTAATGGATTGTCATCTTCAGGCTGATGCAGTGGTCTATGTCAAATCAAAAATGGTATCTAACAATGCTTGAGATAGGGTGTTGCACAATGAGGTTACCTTGTTTCCTGTTTGTAACTGTAGCATAACATACAGCTTTCACGGAGGCTCAATGAGAGAGGGTAAACTGAACAAATGTAAAAATAGACTACAGTGCAGCACGACTAAATGACTGAACACAGTAACGCCCTGTAGCCTAAGAGAAAGAGGGAGTCAGACTGACAATTAAATAATAATATCAAAGACAGCTGGAAGATGCAAGGTAAGATCAGAAGATGTAACTTTAACTAATACAGTAATACAGTATTGTAACATAATTGTACTACATTATCCAAGGGCTCACGGCAAACACTTTATGTGGGAACGTTAATATAGCATAATTCTATAAAACATTTATTTTACCATTTATAAGGCTACAGCACGATAACTGATACGTCCTTTGATTAAACAATAGTTTACTCTTTTTATAATTATATAAAAATTATTTCTAATGGAAGTTGTCAACAGTTGTCAAAGCTGTCAATAAGTTATATTTGTTACGATATATAACTGCAATTATTTGAAAACAATAGTTCTTCTGAGGTTCCTTGCAGGCTAAATGGTGCTGTAAAAAGCTATTATTATTTGAAGAACAAAGGAACTTCCAAATGCTTCCTCACTGCTTCTGTAGATCCATTGCTGTGTTTCCTAAAGTACAGAGTGGTTCCGTGTAGAACCAGATGGTTATTTAATGGTTTAGTAGTTCAGGTGGTTCTATATAGAAGCCAGTGTTTCTGTTAGAATCCAAAATGGTTCTATAGCACAGAAATGGTTCTATGTCTGTCTGTGTGCAGCCTTATCTCTGTTTCCTCCATATTCGCATGTATAAAATCCAAAGCTCCAGCCAGTCTCACTTAAGAAACTCTAACTTTGTTATCCTCTGGAAAAAGGTTGTGGAGCATATTATCCAAAACTATTTTATTTTGAAATAGTACTTTTCCTGCAGTGCTGTGCAGAATTTAGTCTTTGGCTCTTGTCTTTTTGAAAACAGTGTTTTCAAATGCATGACCATTTAATATGTGATAACTAAATAAAAGTGCTGTTGCTATGCTGTTCTGCAGACTTGACAGTGCTTTGTAATAATGTGCTTAATGTTTTTCTATTCCTAACACGCTTTTCTGTTTTGACTGAGCTACACCAAAGAAAATTCCTAGCAATATTGCTTGTCTTGGATAAAGTACTGAGCCTTGAATCCAACACCTTTATGGTGAAGTAATTATTTCCAACTGAACCTATGAAGTTTTGTGTTTGTTATTTAGAAGAATGCTTCCAGGAATGGATAGGTCTGGCACTGACCCTTTTAGCCCTGCTAGTCTCTGTGTGTCTGAATTTGATCTTCTGTTTCCTGAGACGAAGGGATGCCGTGCACAGAGGTGTAGTAATATATGAAGCTGGTCAACGCTCACTGATATGTAACTTTTTCTTTCACAGTTATATTCTGTGTTTGAGACTTGTAATAAGATAAATAAGATACATTTTTAAATCAAATATTTTGTGTGTTTTTTTTACCTATGGCGTTTGTTGACTCCCAGTCTTTCACATTTTTTTATGAAGACATTGGGACATACCATTACATACAATGAATTACCCACCATTTTGTTTTTACAGACACTGACATGCGTCTGTATCCAGAGGCATATCAAAGACAGAGGTATGGATTTTGACAGAGCATAGCCACCATTAACCCCATAACTCCATGTTTATAAATCAGTTTAATTAAATTAAATTTGATTAAAACCTTTTTTTCTTTCATATTGACAAATAACCTTTTAGTGTATAAACAAACAGATGTATTGTTCATGTGTGTCTAGTTCCATCCGGTCTGAGGAAGAAAGACAATACCATTTTCATGACAATGATCATCATGTGCAAAAGGAAAATCCTATCTATGGGAATATCAGCACAGAGAGAACAGGTGAGCCCGGGCCCATATTCTTTAAGCATTGACATACAGTATACAGTATCTTTGTTTTGGAAACTGTGTTTTGTGTCCCAAACAGCATACATAAAGCGCTTGAAAAATTAGAATGTCAATGTCAATGAATATAGCACAAATGGACAATAGATTCTCTCCTACTTCCAATGTTGCGTTGTACACACTTGGGCCTGTCTATGCTGAGTTGTACTAAAATATTTATTGGGTATATACAGACCTTAGCAAGATTATCTGCACATTGTGGCAAAGTTTTGAAAACAATGGAAAGATTAGCTAATGAATAATTTGTGGTCCGTATATTTTCAATGATTGATTCCAAGTAGGCCACATAATGAGGTATTTATTCATTCTATCAGGTATTTCTTTATCCAGTTAGTTAGAAATCCACCTGTAAAACAACAAAACAAATATAGATTTATTTACTTGAGCAGTGAGGCTTAATGTTTTAATTTCCATCCTAATTATGTTTGTTTCATGAGTAAAACAGAACAAATCCACTCATGACTACATCTTGTGTTTTACTTGTACAGAGGAGTGCTATGAGATGATGACTAAGCAACATAAAAAAGATGACAGAAAGGTAAATGCTATAACTGCATGTTCAGATATTACAAGCTACAATGTATCCAGGTCTCAGGACACCATCTAATATAAAATATGAAATCAAAAGTGTAAATACTGTATCCGTTGTCTGAACCCAGCCTCTAGAACCTGATGTGAACTACGCCTCGCTGGACCTGAATGTGTCCACCAAACGCAAGAAGAAGCGTCGTTATCGGCAAGGCCAGACCCAGGACCAGAGCCAGCTGCAGGCTCGTCTCTCCCAGTCCGCAGCCCCGATGACTGTGTTTCTGGAGGTGGAAACAGAGGTGGAGGCCTTGCTTCCGTCTAGAAACAGCAGCCCCATGGTGTCCCACAGTAGCATATACCTAAACAGCCAGCAGATAGCCCTAGAGACAGAGGAGAGGGAGAGAGAGCTGGGAATAAACGTGAAAATGGAGCAGACTGATTGGGACGATATTGGGGAATGGGACAGGAGGAGAACTGGGGAATGGGTGGAAGACAGAGAGGGTGTAGAAGGCATGGATGAAGTGAATGGTATTGATGTGACTATACCTACAGAGATAGTAGAGGTACCGGCTATCAATGATAGTACTGATCATTTCATTGGCAGCTTCAGTCATGACGACTGTCCACAAGATTAGACATGCATTACATTTAGACTAGTTCCAACCTTTTTAGTAGTGAAGTCTTGGGCATTTGGAGAGGACAACAGCAGTTCCTGTCTGTTACAATACTGTTATAATAAAAACTTTGGAATCTGAAATCAGTGTATAACAAGCTCTATATTGTGCATTATTTACTTTTCCGATTCAAAGAAACTACCTCCTTGAGACGCTACACTCGTTAAGCAAGTAAAGCAATTGTAGAACAAAGGTGCACCTGTCTTTGTAACGTATCAGAGATATAACAAAACAGATGATATGAAGTAAAAAGGAATCTCTCTGGGTGGTATTCAGAGGTTAAGGGTCAATGGGTGGAAATTTTCGGTTTGTTTTGAAAGATGGAGAAAACATCAAAGGACATCATCACTCACCCAGGACAGGCAGGGACTTTTGCTGTTTTGATGTCTCTTGATCTTCACATCCCTATTGACGTCTCTTCGAAAAGGTGTGAGGGAAAAACCTGTTACTCTTTGTCACGTCTTGTTCTTTGTGTGCAGGCTACTTGCTACTTGCCTTGCAAGGCATTTCTTCCTTAGACAAACGTATTTACATCAGCAAACAATGTACCTGCTTTTCAGCTACATTATGGCTGAACTTTAAATGTTTCCATTTTGTAAATGGAAGAGATTGTCAGAAAAAGTTGGCTATGTTAGGAGGTTTATAATTATTTGCATTACCATTGCCACTTTGCCATGTTACACATTACATCCCACATGCTGAAATTAACCAATTTGTGATCATTTTCGATTTTTTTTTGTCAATAATTAATCATGACCTACTTTTTCATTTCTATTCTATATTGATTTATTTTTGTTTTCAAGCTTCACTGAGTATTTGTTTTTTTTGCTGCATCTTGAATGGTTGCAAATATACCTTGGGACAATTTCAATATGTCCATCATATGAAAGTGATCAAAGGAATCAAGTCAGTCAGAGAACTCCCAAACTGGACCTAACTAAAGCAGATCATTCAGGCTGCTGTTTGTAATTGTCACACTCACATGTTACTGGTATTAGAATGGGAAATTGTAACCCCTCAAATATTCTCAACATAACATAATTAAAATAGCAAAGGTATGGACTATGCAGTGCTGTATCAGGACACTTTCAATGCAAGTTAGATCAGGGGTTTTACGTTATCATGCTTCCATATTGCACAGAAACTGTGCATTCATCTGTGCAAAATTGCCAGATGAATGCCAAACTTGATGAAATTGACTTTTTTATTTAAAATAATTTGAATGTAAATAAAATAGAATTAAATCCATATTTGTCTGTATCTGTTGCCTTATAAATGTTTTCAGTTTCTCACTAAAAGTAAAAACAAAACAAATACTTTGGACCAGCAAAACCTTACAGAACTCTAGTGTAATGACAGAACAGAACATGGTGACTATTCTCTATCATCTCTTATGATACTAGTTATACAGCTACTGAATGGAAAGAGACAGCAACGACTTTATAAGTTATCAGATCTGAATGTTCTCTTTTCTCAAGCGATGGGCGTGGCTTGGAGTACCGAGAGGCGTGTCGACAGAGATAAAACATGGCAGCGCACATGTGAAAGTCATGCTATAGACTATATTATATTTAAAATCTGTTATATGAATGCGGTCATGTTCGGGTGTGGTTGATAGGTTATTGTAGGTGGCACGTAAAGTACATACTGTAGACGTATACCTTCCTTCAGTTCATATAAAAGACGGTAAGGCAGTAACCTCCAGTCATCTGCTAGCCAGTAAGCTTTACTCTCGAAGCTAGTAGGTTAGCATTTTAGCTAAATAATCTGCAACCTTTGACAGGTCCGCGATGGAGCCCGACCAACAACTGCGAAATGTAAGTCATATTTGTAAATGTTCAATTATAAAACCAGCTTGCAAAAGAACACTACAGTATCAGTGCAGCAAGTCTTTTGTGCCTTCAAATCATTGATCATGTCTTTTGTAGCTGCGGGATTTCCTGCTGGTTTACAACCGCATGACTGAAATTTGCTTCCAACGATGCTCCAGCAACTTCAACTACAGAAGCCTCACTATGGATGAGGTGAGGATAATTTCATATCATAGACACCCTGCCCAGTGCATTTTTTGATTGGGGAAAATTGCAGTCTTGATCTGACTCTCTTCTGCCAATCTGAATGCTGCACCTACTTCAGTTGACAGTAATTGTTTTTTATCTTACTTAAATGTTAATGTAATCGAGTTATGGTAATTAATTTACCACCACTATTCATTATGTGTTTTCCAGGAACACTGTGTGGATAACTGTGCTGGAAAACTGATCCGCTCCAACCACCGTCTTATGGGGACCTATGTGCAGTTGATGCCTCGAATGGTCCAGCGCCGAATGGAGGAGATGGAGAGCAAGGCTGCAGAGAATGCTAAGGCAGCAGAGGCCGCAGGAGCTGGGGCAGTAGGAGGCTCTGGGGCAGCAGCGCCCACCATAGCAGAGGGTTTACCAACAGCTGAGCCCCTCATCGCCCCATCTCCATCTCCACAAATACCTGCATTGATATCTCCAGTTGTGACTGATGTGGGTCAAGTTCAAATGCCTTCTGTACCTGGAAAGGCAACAGATAACCTTGCATTATCCCCCGTTTTAGGTGAAGCAGTGGTGAGGCCAGAGTTGTCTGGCTCGATCTCGAAGTCATCAGGGTTAGATAATCCAGTTGAGCTGGGTCCTGCTACTTTCAAATCTACAGCAGCACCACTGGCCACAGAAAGC
Organism: Polymixia japonica; assembly: GCA_900302305.1. NCBI lineage: Eukaryota > Metazoa > Chordata > Actinopteri > Polymixiiformes > Polymixiidae > Polymixia > Polymixia japonica. Next base: position 16,847 of record OMKK01065497.1, read on the forward strand.
AAAATGGCAGCTGCCACACCACTCACACCTGCAACAGAAACAGTAAATCCTTCAGCACTTAATAAAGCTGATAACGGACCAGCTTATAAAACAATGTCTTTAGAATCACCCTTCAATATACGTGAGCCATTACCATCCCTATCTGGTCCCCAGACTGAAACTAGAAACTCTGTACCAGTATCTGTTCAGCCTATGTCTATGTCGGTCTCACTGTCAGAAGATGTGTCAACAATAGCTGCTCCTGCAGTGTCTAAAGCTACAGAGACCCTAACAGGCCAAGAGAGAGCCCCTGAGGTTTCCTCGCTCTCAGGCAAGTAATGATGCCTAGTCGGGCTGTCTGGGACAGTCGAGCCCATGACTGGTCCAGTCCAGCCTTCCTCCTCCAGAGACTCTTGTCAGGTCAGACCATCAGCAGCCCAACTCATTGCTGGCAGTCCCAAATGTTACAACATCCACTGTGACCTAAATGGAAATACTCACTCTCCTTTGAGTACAAACAATGAGAGGGGATTACACGGCAGGAGTATCAGTCATAATAATAACAATCTTTATCACTATTCAAAGTGGTGTTGTAAAGTGCTTTAGAAATTATGATAAAAATCCAAAAACCTTGTCTGTAATATATGTATACGAGAAGTGATTTAAATGATGCCACTGATGTTTTGCTCGACATGCATGATGTGGCAAGGTCTAGGAGCCTGGAAGGCAACGGCCTGATCACATTTGGACTTCGAAATGGCCAGGAGTGCCCTGCCCGAGGATCTCAATGATAGCACAGCATCTTCACCATCGTGTTATTGTGTCGCTTTGAGTAGCTGGATAAGTGACTTCAGCAATAAAGATAACATAATAAATTACACTGTTCATGTATTTTTTATTCACAATGATACGCTACCCCATACTGTTGATCAATCGGAGTAATTGTGTGAAAAACGTTTAAAGGTTTTTTTGGATGTCGTGTCCTGGTGAAGCAGTGGGCTGGTTTGCAAACTCACAATGTTGCGATCCAGTTTATATCCAGTTTATAATTTGTCACATATGATACTATCTCTCCCCTGTATTTCAGCGTGGTCATTCCACTGTGTATTTTCCAATACAGTAGCATTACCATAATTAACAATCCTATCAACTATGCATTCCCATTGGATTTATTTCTCTCCTGTAGAGAAATATCTGACTATGATAGTATGTTATTGTTAGGTATATTTAGCACTCATGTGACTCTGAAACCAGAGTCAAGCCATCAATCAACCTTATTGTCCGTCAGAGAGAACTCAGAATCTTTAAATGGTTATGTAACGTTCATGAGATGAACTAGTCCACATAGTCAAAAAGGTGATGGAACAGGATTTGTAAAAATAGCAACAAGGCGTTTCTGGTGGAGTCATCGTTGCTGATATACACAAAATGGGCCCATTCAATAAATTATTTATTGTCTTCCCAACTACATCGATGTGTACTGGCAGAAGTACTATCAACTCTGTCCAGCAGATGACAGTATTGTTTCATTGTCCTGGGCCACAGAGCCCAGTAGCCCACAGAGCTTCCAAGTTCTCACCATTAGCCTACATCAAACAAGGGGAGTGGGGCGTGGACACAGACCACTCTTTTTAAGAGACTATCAGGAGACGTGCCGCTACTTGAAGAAGCTGACCGTCATAACTTTCTAACTGGAGTTTTGAGAAAGATTTTCGTAAGTAAATTAGCTTTATATTTACGCTATTTCATTTCTATTGTTCATCTCTCACTTGATGGCATTTGGACGATAGATTCAAAGAGTTGTTTCAATAGAAAGGCCTCCCCATCCGATTCCACCGAAGAAATAAACACGGGAAAATGAAATTTACTGTACTATTTATAATATTCAACTTCATATAGTTTACATTTCATTGTATTATGTAGGCTACAAATGTTTATGTTTGTGATGCAAAACCTGCTGTAAACGGTACTACACTTTTATAACAAGTTTTCACAATCAAAGGTAGGTCGGACCATCATGTTGCGTCCCACACGCACACGCGCACGCACACGCCTCTGACATAGTTGTTGAAATGACAATGACGTAGGCTTGCCAAATTCCATCAAGCCCCTAACAGATATTGACAGAGCAACCACATAATTTGCACAAATCTTTGATATTCATTTAATTAATTGGACAACACTGTCTCTGTTTTGCTTTACCAGTTCTTCAAGCCTACCTGCCCCTGATCTCAAAAGACTAAGAGACAGGGAAGTGAAGCGGTTAGAGACATAAAAAGCACCCAGGAGAGGTAGTCTACTGCCATGGATGACATCTTCACACAGTGTCGAGAGGGGAACTCTGTGGCTGTACGTCTGTGGTTGGACAACACAGAGAATGATCTCAATTTGGGGTAAGCATCTCCAGCTCTCTTTTAAGGAGAATATGTTTATAAAGTGTGTGCGTTTCTGGGTGTAAGCCTCTGTGATGTTTTCAGAATGTGTTCTGTAGTGATGGGTGTGATTGACCTCTTAGCTAGCGTACCACATTTGGTATGGCGGGCTAGAGATTTTGTGTGTGTGTGTGTGTGTGTGTGCTGAGAGGGACCCCTGGCACAGTAGAGGTGGACAAATAGTTTCCATATTGTGCACTCCCTGGATCCCCAGACTTCTCTCTCTTTTTTCCCCTTTTCGTCTTTGCTTTCTCTTTCTGATGTCATCCCCATAAATAGAATGAGGGGGTGGGGGTGAAGTAAGGGAGAAGAGGAGTGAGGAACACAGGGAGGTTGCGTGGTGAACTGAATGACGGCAAACAACAGAATATAACTTAAAACCAATACCTCCACTAAGATGAGAGAAGCAGAGGTATATTTTCACTGTAGAGTTATGAAGCAGAGTAATTACAGTACGTTGGATATACATGGAAGCACTATCCTGGTTTGGATCAATCCCTAGAAAGCGTGTTTTGCGAAAGTAAAGACCTTGGTTGTCTCATTCTTGGGCCAGGCCATATATGAGCAGTTTGTTGATGTTTGTGACGTTGAAGCCGACAGAGCTTCTGGCCAACCACGCAACAGCCAAGGCCATTTCCTCTATTCAGCTCCTTACAGGGCTGGGCCCCGTCTCTGACAGAGTCTCTCAGGCAGCTAGCTGCAGTCCCACATAAACATCTGAGAGACCAGTGATTATACTGCAGGCCTGGTGTTTTGGCTGTAACTTTGCTACCTTTCTTCGAGGAGCCTCAGCCCTGTGGAACAGTCCATTTTCTCATTCAGAATGTCTAGTAATGTATCAAGTGTTAGATGGTGAGAAAATATGTCTTTCAGTTGGCACTGGAATTCTTTTCATTTCCTGTTTTTGGTGCAAATGTGGAATTGAAGACTTAGACCACCGAGACAAAAATAACTACCATTCCGGAACTCCCCCAGGAGCTGTGTGTATATGAGAGAGAGAGAGAGAGAGAGAGGAAGAGAAAGGAAAGGAGAGAGAGAATGTGTGGCTGAGGATTCCACTGTGTATTTTCCCCCCTGTCATTCCTGAGTTTTTTTCTCTCTACTTTTTATAGCCCACATGGTTGGTCAGAGTAAGAACTGTCTGTTCATGTGTTGCATCTGGGACAGGAAAGGGACAGAGAATGTATTTCACCATAGCGTGTGAGCTGGTAGATATTGCCTCTGCTGTTAAACGTACAGGCCCGTAACGTGTTGGAGCACGGCCAAACTAGCCTAAAGAGCAGAGCCCTACTTAGCCCTGTTAGGGTTTATTGACAAACAGTGTGCACTTCACACAGAACTGTGAGAAACATTCAGCAGCTGTCTTGGGGTCAACTATCGTAAAGAGCTTTTGGATGAAGGGGCAGTTACACGTAGGTGACAGGCTGGTCCTCGGTGGACTGTACTGGACTCATAGTGTAAACGGTCTATGTGTGTCTTCACATGTGTCCCAATGTCTCGACGGCGAGGTCTTCGTCAACGTTTCACGGTCGAAATGTTTATTTAATCCGATGTTCGGATTTTCTTTCATTACACTACAGTTTACTACTTTTATCCAGCGCCTGGCCTAAATTCAGACTCTAGTCCCTTTTCCCTGCATTTAGCAGACATGCCTGCATTCACAGACATATTTAACGCTAGGTCAGATAGCAATAGGTGGTGGCCAGTAAAAGGAAGTATGCGCTTATGTCTAAATAAAGATGGGTAGAGAGGTAGAGAGAGAGAGAGAGAGAGAGCTACGCAGATAGTGTTTTGTAAACTGATATGTGAGTGGAAGTGAAACAGGGGGTCTCAGCTCTCCGACCCGGGGAAATAGCCCCACCAGCACCTCAAACCTCCTCCTCCAGCCACGCCCCCCACCCCCAACACACACACACCCACCACGCACCCTTCAGGGGAAAGGGCAGGGTTTCCACCTCAACTGCAACCCCCTGACTGTTTATATCTTTTTGAAAAATATACGCAACATTCCAGCCATTCCCTTCATTCCCTACTGTGTGCTATAACCTAATTTTATCACGGCTTAAACAAAGCCCAGCCTGTGAGCGTCGTAAGTGAATTTTGGGATTGACTTCCCTTGCTCCTCTCTCTCTTGCCGTGTCTTTGATGTGAAGTGACGACCATGGCTTCAGCCCCCTCCACTGGGCGTGCAGGGAGGGGAGGAGCGGTGTCGTTGACATGCTCATCATGAGAGGTGCTCGTATTAATGTGATGAACCGAGGGGACGACACCCCGTTACACCTCGCTGCTAGCCATGGACATAGAGACATCGTGGCTAAGGTACTTACACACACACACACACACACACACACACACACACACACGCCTACCTGTATACCAGGAGGCTACTATAAATTCTCTGAGGGGTCGAAGGGATGAAATATAGTCTTTTAGTGCTTTTTGTCTTTTAGTGCTGTATTTTCTAACTGTATATGACTTTGTGTGAAATGTCACTCCACTGACAAATCCTGCTGTGTGATGAATGGCAGCTGATCCAGTGCAAAGCAGACCCAAATACAGTCAACGAACATGGAAACACCCCACTCCACTACGCCTGCTTCTGGGGACAGGACCAAGTGGCAGAGGTATGAAGCACTCACAAGCACTCACAAGCACTCCCGCCACACAGCCATGATATGTTGGCTGAAGTGGCCCTCTTCTGGGGAGAAACGGGTACTGCAGGTGACTCTGTAGACTCAACCTTGGTTAGTGATGGAGGACTGACTGCACCCAATATCCTGGTTTAACAATTTTATATGATCAAGTTTGCAGGTCTATCTACAACATTCACTGCAGTCTTTTTTTGTAATGAATGATGTAGTGTATTCTCTTTCTTTTCTCTGCGGTAGGACCTGGTAGCCAACGGTGCCCAGGTCTGCATATGTAACAGATATGGGCAGACACCGCTGGACAAGGCCAAGCCCCACCTAAGCCAGCTGCTTCAAGGTCAGAGGTCATTTAGGGTTATCATGTAGTTAACTTCATCATCAATGATGCCCACATTCACGGGTTTTTGTGCATATATAAAAAAAAAAAGCATTAATTGTATTCATAAACTGGGAATTATCTAAGCTTGCTCATTCCCACTTAACTCTGTGTATCTGTCTGTTCTTAGAGAAGGCAGAGAAACAGGGCCAGAGTCTGACCAAAGTCCCCTATAAGGAAACTTTCTGGAAGGGTACCATGCGAACGCGGCCACGTGAGTAACATTCATTTCACAAATCACTAAAAACATATCAGATCAATGTGTTTGTTTCGCCAATCTTAGTTTCTGTTCTGTTAGGTAATGGTACCCTGAACAAGCAGGCTGGGATTGACTATAAGCAGCTATCTCTGCTGGCCAAGATCAATGAGAACCACTCTGGAGAGGTCAGTCCCTTCACGCGTTTACTACTGTGTGTCAGCCTCTCTTTTTATTTTATTTTTCTACATTCAAAACTAGCATGTAGGTCATGATCTTCAAGCCCATGTGCTCTCTCTGTAGTTATGGCAGGGTCGTTGGCAGGGGGATGAGATTGTAGTGAAGGTGCTGCAAGTGAGAGATTGGACCACCAGGAAGAGCAGGGACTTCAATGAGGAGCATCCTAAACTCAGGTAAAAATATAATACTATATATACTTAGTTGTATTTACAGTTCATCTGGTCACTTGCACTCCAAGCATACGTCTACACACACCGGCAGCTTGTTTATAAAAATTCTGTAGAGCAACTGAATTTTTTAAAAGACAAAGAAACAAACTACTACCAATTTTCTCGTTGCACAATTGTCAGTTGATCAAAACCTTGGTTATCAAATGTGTCAGTGTATTCCCTTATAGGGTCCAAATTGTAGGTCCATTATTGATGGATCTTGCTCTGTCCCACCCCCTTGTCTCTGTCTCTTTCCTATAGGATATTTTCTCACCCAAACATTTTGCCTGTACTCGGTGCCTGTCAATCACCTCCCTCCCCTCACCCCATTATCATTACCCACTACATGCCCTACGGATCCCTCTACAATATACTGCACCAGGGCACCAGTAAGTACCCTGTGTGTGTTGGTACACACACATACACATACATGTACACACAACATGGAAAATGGAAACATTTGCATTAAATTAAATTCTTAGCCGCTATTGTCTTTGTTATTCTAATGATCTTACATAATTCACTGGCATCTAACTCTATCCCCACTCCACCCCACATTTATTTTTCTCCTCTCCTCTCCTCTCCTCTCCTCTCCTCTCCTCTCCTCTCC
>OMKK01065498.1:0-32963 GCA_900302305.1 Polymixia japonica
CCTGCCTCATCACCACTCCCTCTGTTCACCTCTCCAGCAACCCCCACCTATATGTACCCCTAGTGAAATCTCTCCCTCTTTCAGATTCAGCTGTCTCTCTGTACATAATCTCTTTGTCACTTATCTTCACCTACTTTCTGAGGACTGATTCTGCAGTCCAAATATCTGCCATGGCACAGTCCCAGTGACCCTGTCACTAGCTCTCATTTCCACTTGATCTACTGGTCGCCATCAAGTCGCTTGCTCTTCAGCTTGTGAAAAACAGAAGGCCAGCGTGTTCACCTGCTCTGTGCCCAAATGTATGGAAGGCAAGGGCATAAAAGACTCTACTGGTTGTTTACTGAGATTAATTACTAAGGACAATACGGACAGGTGCCCAATAACAACACTGCTATCTCATGAAGGGAAATGTGTTGTATTAACAAAAACTAAAATGACTGATAATTTGGGTACCATAAATACAGAAAAAATCTCGGGGGTATGTAATTCAGGTTGGATTTGCAAGACCAGTTTTAGTGTCCACTGAAACTACAAAACAAATATTCTACCCCGCTATACCTGCTCTTTCCAAGTACATGTTGTTGACGAGAGTTAAATATGCACACACCATTGTTTAGTTTCTCCTCCACTTGTGACCGAAGCTGAACCCACAAACTAAAGCTGTGCAAGCCTTGCAGCTTCTTTGTCGGTTAGCTGTCTCTATGGAGGAACAGAACGAACACACACACACCCACCCCTCCTCCTCCTGACCCCACACCCCCAAACCCACTCCTGCACAACTGAACAACCCTCCATGTGAGAACAAGTTGGGATGTTTAGAAAAATAACTTGGTCATTAAATTTAAATCAGGGAACATGTGGGGCAGCACTGGGGTGCGGGGCATTAATGTTTCAGCACTCCCAACTGGTTCAAAGTGACGTCTGGTAGCTATTACGTAACTCTGTCCCACCACTGAGACAACATGACAGCAACTACTAACATGCATCAAGGTCTTTACTATGTACATAAGCGGACACATTCCAATAAACAAAAGCCGATGAGATATGACTGCAGTTTAACATATAAACCTGTTCCATAGTTAAGTAACACTAGCTAATTACTTCAAGTACAATTAGGTTATTAGCATTGCACACCTAATTTTATAAAGTCACACACAACACGGAGCTGTTTACCTCCATTGTACCCATTACACAGATTGAGCCGCATGAAACATTATTGAGTGGGACAGATTATTCATTATGTTGGCAAGGTCTAAATGTTTTCCAGTGTTGGAGTCTATTTTCCTCATTCCTACATCTCCCTTTGCTGAGGACAGTTGCCCTGAGCCAACACATGATTCCTGATGCCTTGCACTGTAGCTGGATTGGTCTATCTTGTCGTTAGGCTTGTAATAGCTTTTAACCATTGTGTCTCTGAGCTCCATTCCTTTATGGGGAAAGGGGCTGCATCTTGTTTGCCTGTAAAAGCCCCATCCCTCCCCATGCTGATCAAAGAGCCAATGAAGCGGAGAGGTTTGATTTCTTGCAGACCTCCCAGGCTCTGGTGCAAGGCAACAGGCCGGTGCCAGGGCTCTTACAAAGTGCTTCCAATCCACTGAGTCAATTTGGGTCGAGATGTGTCTGCAAACGAGATACTCCAGCCACCTCGTTATACCACGGGTGTGGACTGCAGGGGGAAATGGACACATCTGGCGTGGGAAGGGGAACAGATTTCAGAGTTTACATCTTACTAAAGACATGCTAGACGTTAACAAGCCTAGCTGGCACCGACATGAAAAGTGGAATTTGATTTTGTGGGAAGTCTACTATAAATTCCAGATGACAGGACTGGAAAGTACCATATATTTTCATAGCTGCCCCGACCGATTGCTTAACCTGACAGAACCAGATTTATCAATGTGACAAATTCTTTACATTGCCTTCTAGTGTACAATCCAATCTTAAAATTGCAGACATTTGTAATCTACTGCTAGATCTAAATATACGCGGAAATAAACAAATGACCATGTGTATGCACTGCTTTGATTGTCAGGTTTATAACATTGAGGCAAAAAGTTGAAAATACTTTGTGAGTAAACTCCAACAAGAGTAATGCTTTGCTGCACCCTGTACAATGACTAGTCAGCCTCATGTAGACCCAAACTATATGATTGAGACAATAAATCAGTCTGCTAGCCACATTGGTCCTGATGCACATCATTGATATCCATTACAGCCACGGATATCAAGTCCACCTATTTTCGCCTCCATTCATCCAAGGTGACATGGAACCCATCAAAGTGCCCCAATTCCAGTCCCTCTCATTGAGCTGCCAGCAAAGTCCTGCTGTTAACTTGGATTTCTCCTACTCAGCAGGTGTAGGGGAACGGGTCCCAGCTATAATCAGCCACAGCCATCCAGTGTTTGATGCAGACTGCTAGGAAACTGACTAAACAAACTGTATTAATAGCTCGCACTGCAGCCGCGTCTCTGGAATCTAAGGCTTGAATTGCCAGAGGGTAGGGGACACCCCGCAAAAAGAGAAGGAGGGGGTGAGAGAAAGAGAGAGGGAGAGAATGGGGTGGTCAGTGATTGGTTCACTGCAGGATCAAGGGTATTTAGAGGATCACAGGTGAGGTGCTGGTAAATGTGAGCTCTAAGCACTGGAGACAAGAGATCTAGGCTGTAGCTGGGTGTGTGCAGCAGCCAATATGTATTTATGCAAGCAAAGTGAACCTGAGTTTTGGTAAATGGAACAAATGAAATCCTATATCCATGTCTGCATAGCCAACAAGGTCTTAAAGCTAAATCGATGCAGAGCTACCAGACAAAGCAGGAAAATAATAGCCCCAGTGTAATTTTCAAAAATGAAATTAGAAACACACATGAATTCATAGATAGGCAACTTTGGAATTGCCATGGGGTTTTGGTACTATGACTACAATTTTAAAAGAAAAACAGACCATGTCACTTGAGCCATTTGTTCTAAACAAAAGTAGAGCCACCACAACTAACAACAATTTTGTTCTGTACTATACTGTGTACTCAGTATTATACAGTAATATCATACCTGAAATAGAATGAATAGGCTTTAACTCAATGACATCTCAGCTGTAGGCTGAAATATCTAAGGCTTAGGACCTATGCTTATCATATATCCTCTACACAAGGATAATTCTCAAAGCCTAAGGTTACATAAAATTCTGTGTAAAAACAATTTCTGCTGTCAATTTTTCTTGAATATATCAAGCTGTTTGGTTATACAGAACAGTTTCTCTGGTGGAACACTGTTTTATGTGATGGAATGAGTTACAACACTGCCAAAAACATGACCTACATTCCTAATGAAGGTGTTGACAAGCATGGGGATGCGGACCGTGGGGTGTTCAAGAGCTCAAATTGCAAAACTATGGATATCGTTATTTCTTGAGACTACCAACTACAAACTAACTTTACTGAGGGCATTTGCAGAGCCAAATTATCATCACAGCAAATTATACTGCCAAATACCAGATATACAAGTTAAATTATTTTAAATTAGTTAGCGCTGTACAGGATGTTACAGTGAAAACTAAAGCCCGCAGTCTTGTTAACGTTAGTTTCTTCTAGCCACCTTTAGCTGACTTAAAAAGTTTAGTCTTTTTAGCCTCCATTACCTTCTGGCTGCGCACGAGCAAACTCAGCTCCGCCTTTTCCCGTACAAGACCGCCTATTCTCTTCAGTAATTGGTTAAAGGCAGGTCAATCAAAAACATCTTAAAACCTAATTGGTTAAACCCGAAATCAACTTTCGCATCCATGAAAACGATAGCTAGCTGGTCTGGCTAAAGGCCGCTATGAGGGAACACAGGCGAGAGGCTGTAACAGCGCCCATGTAAAAACTAACCCGTCGTCAGCGACTCCGAATTATAATAATGTCAACAAAAACATAAAAAAGTCAATTTAATTATCTCTGACAATAATTTTGCCCGTTCGGTTAAGCCTTGTGGACAGTCTGAAATTCAAAAAACTATGAAAAGCTAAACAGTTTAGCAGGCTGACATTTGAGTGCGAGCGAGACGTTGTAGCTGCCACAACAGTTTTGACAATTACTTGGACATACAATTTTTCTAGCAGACAATGCTATAAAAGACTGCTCTGACCACCGCTTTGCCATACTTTACTTTAAATTAAACACGTATGGCAAATTTAAAGGGTAATCAATTGTTTACAAACTCACCTTTGCGCCCCTCTCTCTGACTCCCTCTCCTCTCTCTTGGAATTTGACACTCCCCTCCTCCTCGAAACATCGCGAGATTTACACGTCAGGGCTACCGCTAGAAAGACAACAGGCGAAGCGAGAGACGACGCTTCCGGCTGCTGCTTCTCTTCTCGTTAAGCAGACGAGACCGCTACTTTTTTTTTTTTGACTGGGAGTCAATGAGAGTGTGTCACATTCGGTCCAATATCTTTTTTTTCCGCAAGGGACTTATTTGATATAGCCAAACAGCGTAATGTTTAAGGTTGTGACAAGTTCTCAGTTGCGGTATGAGATGTAGACACGTCTTTAAATGAGTAAAAAACTGTTTAGCAGATGTTCCTTCTCACACATACATAGTATGTTGCTGTACGATGAATAGAGTGAACATAGGCCTCGAACGTATTCATTTGTTGTCCATATATGATTTTGTATGGTTTTGTTTATGTTTTATTGTCCTCTGTGATATTTTACTTCGTGTATTATACGCTTATTATACTGACACGTTGCACGCGTTAGGGCAATGTTAGAGTATCTTTGCATGATGTGTTACCTGAACAAGTTGAGTCAACTCCGTAGGAAAATAACTGCAGAACGTTATCAGCATTGTAATCAGTAATACTCATTTTAGCCCTTTTTCTTGTAAAGCTGCACAGCTATATTTGACAAAATGCTTGTGGATTCAATCGTCTGACACCACCGCTAAAAAGCATAGTTTATATCCAGTTCTGTTCATTGGCAGACAAGTACAAGTACAAGACAAGTACACATCCTAAACGAAATCCAAGGACATTAAGACCACTAACAGAAAAAGCAAGTAGGCAAGCAAGTAAAGGACTAGTATTTATTCCCAATAGCAAAATGAATACATAAATAAATATCAGGTACTTGACATATTTTAATTAAGGGAGTATACTGTAACAGCCAACATTTGCCAATTACCTTGTGATAGTGTCATTGAATCTCTACACCAATCCATTTGTTTGGGGATTGTAGGGGGCACAACCACTCCTTTCAAACAGCCTGTTCCCATATTGGTTGCCCACAACTTGATTCTTCTTCAGTCTCAGACTACAAACTCAATGGATTCATTTTCATGATATACCTGTTTCTGTCCACATCAAGTATTAAGACAGTTTACTGTTTCATTTTTAAGCAATTTAAGGTTAAATTAACCTACAAGCTCAATATGCAAATTTGCATATCGCAAAAGACAGCTGCTTAATTTCTGGTCTCTCACAGACCCTTTAGTTGAGCTACAATGTTCATGTGAAAAACATCTGGTGGGAAACTAGCTCCTTCTGCAGATGGACACCAGTGCATGTGTGATAGCCAGAAATCTACCCCTTGAAATCAAAGTGTGCCGAGGAAGTCGCAGAGTACACCTTAACACCTGATCCACTGTTGCACCTGTTGTAAGTTACACTGGGTAAAAGCCTCAACCACATCGCTGACATCTAATGCAAATGTAAATACTTTAACCCCTAACAATTTGATTTCGATTATGTTATTCTCATGGGCTAATTATCTTAAACATTTATTTCATATAAACACTGTAGCTCAATCAAAGAGCTTGAGAGACTAAACATTAAAATGAGTGTTTGTGCCTCTACCATCCCCAAACAAATGGATTGGCGGAGAGATTGAATGGCACTATCACAAGGTAATTCGCACGGTAATTCGGACTGTTATAGTTATAGTTATAGTTATAGTTATAGTTATAGTTATGGATAGTATTACTCCCTGAATTAAAATATGTCAAGAGGTGCGTGCCATCGCTGGAGACCAACTCGGTTGTCCGTTTGACGTCATTTTGTCCGCGTCGCGTAAACTATGAACCAGGCTTTGTACATAGATACAATGAAACTTACGACAAACAAAAAAGTGAACGCACACTGTCTTTATTACTTTACCTTTCTATATTTATTTTTTCTGTAGCCCATGTAAGATATATTCAAATGTATTGATGTTATTATTAATTATGTTTAAATGCCTTTTTATGTTTAATTTAAATTGTTTACTTTTATATTTCACTTAATTGATATTTACCCTTTTTCACATATTGCAAACTTGAATAGTACAAGGCTGTTCTATGTTGAGCTGAATGTATATGTATATGTTCATATATTGTTTTAAAAATAATTTAAAAAACCCCCACAAAAAACACACAAAAAATCAAAACTATGAACCAGGCTTTAGTGGACGAGGGTTTCCATAGGCTGAATGGCGTGTGAGCCATCTTGATATGTAAACTTTTAAGGTCTTTGACCATACCCAAGATGGCGAGACACCAGAGTCCTGACTTTTGAACGATAGGCATGGACGCATGCTAAAAGTAAACAATATTACAATGAGTCTACTTGGTCTAATTGTATTTTCATGACGCGGGGAGGGGGTCTAGAGTTTGACGTGGGATGTGATCGATTCTTCTGTCAAGTCAGACATCAGGGCAAAGTATATTTTCTAATTATGCATTAATTAGGGCAATGCAATGACAGTCGTGCAATAGTATTTTAGCTGCAGTCTAATATAAGACATGTATTATTGGAGACATTTGAGGATTTTAAAAGCATAATCCTTATCAGAGCAGCTTTATCTATTGTTTTGTAACTACTTTCTCAGAAGTGTCTCGTCCACAGTGCATGATGCAGGTATATTAAGAGTTTGATGTATTTTTTGCAAATCTCAAATTGTGACGCTTGTTATAGCTGGGGCTCAAGTCACACCGGTGGTGTAGTGGTAAATGCAACAAGCTATCCTAAATACACAATGATGATGTTGCCAAAATGTATAACATTTTACAGTAGTTTTGCTTCAGTTTACTATTTTGTTGAACCTAATACCATTATAATTAGAATCGAGACAGAAAACGGACTGAAACACAAGACATTTGTGTTGAGCAACAGTGTTTATTGTAAATACGGTGATGTTCATTTCCCACTTTGTTGTTTCCATAGCTACATCCTGGGAAGAACACTATATTTTTAATTATTTATCTTTTTCTACTCTCTAGCATCATGCCTTGCATAACCCCTGACCAAACTCCAATCCAAGGCATGTGTAGTGCTGTTGTGACCGGAGGATGAGTGTAGTTTTTAGTGATATTTTTGTCTATAATCTCTTAGTAAAAATCATGTTTCTCTTCCCTTTATTTATAATCCTTAACCACATAACTGCTGATGTCACATTGTGTGCAAGTAACGCAAAATGTCCAAATGATAGAATAAACAATGGAAGAGAAGTGGTCTTATTCTGTGTTGCTGGTTTCCTTCCTGAAATTCTCACCCTCTCCTCTCTGCCTGGAAGTGAACGTCCTGCCTGTGTAGAGAAAGGGCAATGCATAAATGCCTAAAGACAACAGCCAATAGGCAACATGTAACTCAACAAAGGTATATATCAAATAAGCACTGGTTATGACATGGGTGGAAATGTAGGACAAAATGATCCAAGATGAAGCAGTTAATTTAAAACAATGGAAGTTAAATGTAATAACTTTTGACCAATTCATTGATTTTCCTCCATCTTGTGTAATGACAGAACATTTTAATTTCAGAGGGTGTTAAAGATTTATCTGGTGACTGTTTAACAAGCCAGTCTTATGAGGGTTAGTAGAGCCAATGACTAGAGAGACCCCTTGTGGATAATTTAAGAATTGCATGTGTTAAATTGGCTTTCTTTTCTCAGGACAATAAGGCTACTCAATGATAAAAATCAGCTATTTGCTTGATCATGTAGATGTTGGCTATATTTGCATATTTTACTGAAGGGTTTGCAATATAGGTATAAAACAGTGGCTGTTTATAAATATTACAAAAGGGAAAGCCTTTTACAGCCTCAATATATATGTAAAATTAATGTTTAACTGTTGCATACCGTCACTCCTTCAATCAAAAGCTCAGTCAATAAATTTCAGAGTTAAACATAAATTGTAGAGTAAATGTCTACAATACAACAAATGAATGTGTAAGCCAGTGGTGGGTCATCGTGTGCAATGGAGGGCCAAGAGTATGCTGGTTTCCATTCTAACCAAACCTCACACCGGTTGATTTCACTGATAAGCACTCCTTCAAGGAGAGAGAGGAGAAGTAATTCTTGAAATCACCAGGATAGTGTATGGCTGGAATGAAAACCTCTCTTGGCCTTCAATGGCACGATTGTTTTCCCTGATGTAAACAAAGATTGGACTGGGACAGCAGTGTTTAAACAGGGGGTGCCTACAACTGCAGTTAGAGCTTTGAAAGTCATAAACAATGTAACCAAAAATATAACTGAGTTGTTTACTTGAATGGCTCACAATTAGTTACATTTTTTATGAAAGACAGTGGAGCAAAAATAATTGGAATATAAAGGCATTTACTTTCATTAAGTTAACAACAAAAAAAAGCACTTTGCGGTTGGACACAAATTGGGGTGCCTAGGGCACAATCGAGGAGGTTCAATTTACACATGAAGAACAAGCAAACAAAATCAAGCACAGAAAATTGTTACATTTAGTCAAATGCCATAACTAACTAAAGTACATTTCTAAATGCTTATTTAGTTTACCTTTAAAAAGACAAAAACAAAGTGATCATGCCACCCATGGTTTCAACCATTTAACCCTCTATCCTGAAATAAACTCACCTTTAAACATATGTTGCAAAGTTGGACCAGTGAATACCCTTGAAAATCGTATTATTTTAAAATTAAGATTGTAAGTAACCTACATAGAAACAAGCTGTTTATTCCTCCTTAGCAACTGCTATGTAAACTGTGCATTTTCCATTAATTAAAATAAAGCCAAATCAACACTGCCTCAACTATCAGCAGGCATATCAACATGGAGAACCACAAGTGCATTAGAATAATGGCTGTATACAAATGTCTTGTACATTTTGAATTGAGAAGATGGAAACAAGATTACCTGGCACAATTATCTATAGTATCTTTTTTTTTGTTTGTTTACATTTCTTACATAACAAATAAAACTGTTCCCATCTGATACAATGTAATCTGTTCTCTTAGAACTGCGTTTTCTTCTTAGGATGGCTTGACTCAGTGGGAAGTCATTGAGAAAAGGATAATTACATACATACAAACAAACACCCACACACACCATATAACATCCATTCCTAAGTATCACTTAAGGAACTGCAACTGCTCCCAGAATTACTGGACAGCTTGTATCATCAGGCATTGTCTGAACAATCATCTATCTCCATGGACTTTCTTGAGAGACTTTCTTGCCAATAAATGCAGTGTCTTAATCTGTCTAATAATCAGCCAGTGAAAACTATGAGGTTCCCTATGGTCCCAACCACTTAGTCTCTCAACAGTAAATAGTCCTTGATAGACTCTGGTAAAGGGAGCTCTTTGACTGCAGTGGGGAGAAACTGCACTCCGAGGCTCTGTCGTACAGCACAGCGCGCCAGAGATCGGAGTGTGGGGGCCTGAGCCACCATGCTGGTCAGCCTAGCCAGTAGCTGGGGATCCTTGCTGAGCTCCCTGGGCAGCGTACCATCGGCCCGTCGGATCTCAAACCGCCCGGCCGCCCGGCACAGCAGCTCCAGGCACTCTTCCTCCTGCTCAGTGCCCAGGCCCCGGGCCAGCAGGGCCACCAGCCGGGAGATAGGTGTCTGGCCCTTCAGGTTGGTCACGTGGACTTGGGCCCCGTACTCTAACAGCACCTTGACACTCTCCAGGTTCCCCTTCATGGCCGCCCAGCTCAGAGGCGTGTCGTTGTTGTAGTCCCGGGCGTTGGGACACGCTCCGCTCTCCAGCAGGGCCCTCACACACTCTGGATTATCCTTGAAGGCGGCCCAGTGCAGTGGGGTGTCCTTGTTGCCATCCAGGGCGTTCGGCTGGGCCCCGTACTCCAATAGCAGCTCGACGCAGCCCTCATCCTTCTCTGCTGCGTAATGCAGTGCTGTGCGATTGTAGCCATCCAAGGCATTGACCTAGCAAGGAAATTCAATATAATGGGGAATTATATGCTTGGATGTTATGAATCATTTAGAATTCTACGCAACACTAATGGTTGCCAATAATACTTGCCACAAATCATTGCAATTTTAAGTGGCATCATAAGCTGTTTAAATCTGTAGAAGTAGGTCATACTATACCTCTGCTCCCTTCTCTAACAGTAGTTCAACACAGTCAGCGTCTGCTACCATACAGGCACAATGCAGGGGCTTCAGTGTGCCATGCATCCTGTTTACATCAGCTCCCTTAGGTACAAGAGGAAAATGGTGTTAATACAACATATAAGGTCAACAGACCATATTCAGCTGAAGCCAGATAAAGAGATAAGCAAGCCTACCTTACGAATGAGATCCTCCACATTGTCGTGTGGGAATGAGCGGATGGCTGCAATGGTGCGGATGAGCCGCTCAGACAGGGAGTATTTACTTTGAATGCTTTGCATGATGTACCACATAGTAGAGCTCATGTGGAACAGAGGAACATCGCACCCTGGCAGGGGTGACACTACAGTACGCTGAAACAGAGATGTTGAAATTGACAAACTGAAAAGCATGATAGAGATTAGTAATGTATGTATGTATAAATTAACACAAGAAAATGAATTGTGAATTTACATTTCTGGCATTTATCTGAGGCTCTTATTCAAAGCAACAAACAATGAATGCAACAGCAGAGTAAGCTTACATTTCTACATCATAAACATAACAAGCAACCAATAGTAAGGAGTGTGAGGGACAGAACCAGCGCACTTTTTTTGGCAGTTATTTGTTTATCAGGTAACCTCATCTGGCATTTAATCTCATTAGACATATGTTCTGGAAAAATATTTAAAACCTCACATGAAAGCTGTCAACACATTATAGCTGACGATTTTTACAGTATAGGATTTTGTAAATATTCTCAGGAAATGTCTCTTCTCCTATAGGCCTATAATCATATAATTACTTATTTCAAAATGTTTTAATGTGTGTTTTTAATGTGTGATGATTTTTTCGGAATTTATTTGAAATTATAACATTAGAATAACAGAAAGGTAGACGACATAAATGATTCCTCCTTTTTGTCTAATTTGAACTAAAATTGCTACTCTGTACTCACACTTCTGCTTTTCATGACAGTTGTGGGTTCACAGGACTGTCAGCACTATGTTTTCTTGTAATGTTGGTGATGTGAATATAGTCCTTACTGTTGTACTCGGAGAGAAGCGTCAGCTAAATGCCAAACATGTAAACGTTAGTAAATATAGATTTGCATATACGTTAGCTAGCTTGGCAACATAGGCTACATATTCAAAAAAAAGCAGGCATCCATTACAATGCTTAACGTTTTACACCAAGTTCCTACTTTTAAAGCTAACTAGCAGCTGTGAAAGTCGCCACCTCAGCTGCAGGATGTTTCCCTCGACTAGTAAACAGGCGACTGGCAAGAAAAGCTATATTTTCATCAGCTAACAGGCTAACTAGCTAGCTAGCGTCGAGTTGCGAGGAAAAACCGACACATGCAGCCAGTGTTATTGAATGCCAGTACTTGTGATGAGTTGTGTATGCATTTAACAGCCTTTGAATTAGCCATCGACAATCGTAAATGGGACTACATACCGTTTATGATCCACGATTTCAAGGTCTAACAAGGTGCTGTTTTGCCTGCTTACCGCTTGCTTGACATAAACACAGCGACGTCATCGCTCGCAGCCACGCCCTCTATCTTTCAGTCTTTCAGCTACTCAACTCACATTGAGCTCCAGGTTCATTTAACCAAGAAGTTGCCGTATTCTATGATGTAAAATACATTGATCTCGGAATAGCCAGTCACACAGCCTGTCGGAAGCTGGCGCTATATACATGTGCCATGCGTAGCTACTTCCCAAATATAGGCATAAATAGCTCCACCATTGCTCACTGACTGGCATCATGGCATGCCATAAATGCCTTTGCCTCATATCCATGTCAAGTGACGGATCCCTAAAGGAAGAGTCTGAGCAAATGGTCAACTATGGCGAAAAGGACTGAACCCTATAGCTATTCACTAAGTTATTCATTAATAACGCCAAAGAACCCCATATCCACCAATATCCAGTAAGGAAAAAAGTATGGTCTAAAACACATTCTCATTTTATTTGGTGTTTGTGTGTGCAGCATAAAAACAGTAGTAGACAAAAAAGGGACACTCAAAAGCCAAATCAAAATAATTTATTTTTTTGGTGACATTTCATACAGTTCTAGAATTGTGTCTCAAACACTTAATCGACCCATTACTATATTTCCGTTTGCCACCCCAACCCAAATTAACAGAAAATAACCCAAACATATGGAGAAAAAAAAGCAATTCCTGTAGATTTTTGCAAGCCTGTCAACATCAATATCATTACCATAATGCTTCTAAAATGATTTCACATTACTTATGAGTAAGATTATTTTTTAAAACAAGTTAGTGCATTTATTTCATTACACTAGATCACTAGCTGCTCATACTCATTAATGAAAAAGAAACGACAGCCCCAGTGATTGGTTACTCATTTACTGCATTACTAAACCCAAAGTCAACGCATCAAGTATTCTCTCAGCTGAAATCGCAAACAATATACAAATGTCTTACGCGTGATTTTTTTTTTTTTTGCCAATGCGATTTCACACAACTTTGGGGAAACCAGCCTACCAAGATTGGGAAAGCGTTGCACAGTAGGATTAAAATAAATAAAATTTAAAAAGCAATACATACAGTGAGTCAAACTGCAAAATCTAAGTCAATCTGTTTATCAAATAGAAAAAAAAGAAAAAAAAAAAAAAAGAAAAAAGCAAACTCACCCTAAGAGCACAAAACAATCTGGTGGATTACCTGTTGACAAAAGCCTCCCTCTGCAAGTTCAGCACTATAACAATTACATTCTCCCACACACATTTCTAGTGAAGGGTTATAACGATATAGCATAGGCTACTACACCTCTACAGTTTTTCAAGATCCAGTTTAACTGGTCCAAAAAAATCCCCAATGACTACAATATTTATCAGACCTCGTCAGTACAATTCAAAACTTTAACCTATCAAGTCAACTATGATCATAGGCAGCTGGCACATAGCACATGAAAATGGTCTGATTTTTTCTTATACCGTTGACTTGACTGCCAAATGTTATATTGCTATCGTCCTTAGCTAACAGCTATCTTCAGCCTACCTTTGACACTATACCCTTGTTAAGAACAATACACACATTAGCTTAACCTGGATATCCTGTGTTGATGTAGAGAAGCCAAATCTTGCCTAGACCATTGGGTGTTACATATAATTACAACGACCGTTAATTATTCCTCGTTCTCTCGGAAAAATTACATCGTCCTACTTTTCAAAAGAAACATGTAAACAGAGAGCCTTACTGATTATCAGAGTGTGTTCTGAATCCAGAGGGGGGGGAAATCCAAAACATTTCAGATTAGATAGTGGAGGTGAAAGAACTTAAAACAATCAACTTTGGACTAAGCTAGCACGTTCACCTAGGCTTACAGGCCTGCGGGCACTCCAGAATGGATTTCAGCTTTAAACTTAGTCACCTTTCTGCAAACCACAGGCATGCCTGTGGCTTACATCACCATTTACTAATACATTTGAGCCAATCATTAACCAGGATCAAATACCACCATAATCACACATTTCGTTAATATACATTTAAGGACCACACTGTCCAGCTTTGGGACAACGATTCTGAATCTCTGATGTGAAAAATCAAAATCATCCATTTCATTATAATCAGTGCAACAGCAAACTGTAGCACCTCCAATCGGTTTGCTTAACAATCAATGCATACACAGACATCAGTTAACCCTTCAGTCATTCTCGCAAATTTAAGCACACAAGGAAAAAACAAACAAACTGATGTCTCATTGCGTGTTAGTGATATCTTTGTATATGTACATGACATATATGCATGTTCTTTTCATCTTAGTGCATATGTTCCTTGCAGACCAACATCTATTCTTTAAAATCAAAAAGGTAGTGTGCCATTTACACGGCCCAGCATCCCACCTCTCCCCAGCAGAGCTGAAAGGAAATGGCCTCCAGAAGAACCGTACTGACTTAAACTCTTAGCTGGAGGCCAAATTGAGATTTTTTTTGTTTCCTTTTTAAAAATCACTCTTGAAAGTTGACACTTCCTCAGATGATGTTTTTTGCCCATTAGTCCTGGATGTCCCAGTCTTATTGTCATTTTAAAAGCTTTTCTTTGGACAAGTTCCAGGGCGGGGG
Source organism: Polymixia japonica (assembly GCA_900302305.1). NCBI lineage: Eukaryota > Metazoa > Chordata > Actinopteri > Polymixiiformes > Polymixiidae > Polymixia > Polymixia japonica. The sequence goes on from OMKK01065498.1 coordinate 14,412, forward strand.
AGGTGGCTACCATAAGGTTGTTGCTTTTATATGTTATTCATTTTTATATATTTATATATATCCATGTATATATATTCATATTCATCTTTTTTCCCCCCATTCATATCAAGTTTTTACTTTGGCGATACTGGTGGTATATTCTGCTCTTTGCCAGTGTGCCTGTAGCCTCCCTGGGGGGAGCTGCGTCTGGCGGGAGGGGGGCGCCTCTGGTCGCGGAACTTGAGGCCCCCGGTACCCCTGGGGCCGTTGCTGCGGTAGTAGCCTTGGGAATCACGTTCGCGCGGGGGCCGGCTCTCCTTGCACTCCCAGCCCCCCTCCCTGTCGTGGGCCTTCTCGGGCTTGTCTCCGGGGCCGCTGCTGGAACCCGGCTCCTCGGACTTGTTAACGCGGAGCTCGCGCAACGGCTGGCCCGACGCGGCGCCGGAGGAGGCCGGGGCAGGGGCCGCAGGAGGGGGGTCCTTGGGTGGTCGCTGGCACACCTCGGCGTAGCTCAGTTTGCGGGGCTCCTGAAGAGACAAGGTTTTTTTTTTTTGGTTTTTTTAACGATTCAAATGTCAAAAATGTCAAGTGAATACATCCCATTTTCTTAGCCTTTCTCCCAAACCCTCAGATCTCATAATCTGAACGCTCATCGGGGCGGGAGTGAACACTCATGACTTTGGTGAGAAAGGGTAGAGAGAGCAAGGGAGAGAAGTGGGAAGGAAAGAGGGGAGAGAGAGAGAAAGAGAGAGAGAAAGAGAACCAAAGCAAGTCATTTCACAGCCCGTTTTCCCTCTATGCGCTAAAGATCTCATCATCGGGTCCGACTGGGGTTACACCCTCAAAACGAGGATTCATCAACAGAGAAAACTAAAACCTGTACCTATCCCCAATAACAGCAGGACTACTCAAGCCTCAGTCATCCTTAAAAAAATAAAAAAATAATATATATTTTTTTAAAAACCTCAAGTGCTCACCTGCGCAGGGGTGGTGATGGTGGCTGTAGCAGCGGCTGGCGTGCTGGGGGTGGCTGGCGTGGAGGCAGCACTGGGCTGAGGCCTGGGGCTAGGCACAGGCTGTGCGGAGGAGGGTGGGTTGGCCGCCGTCGGAACAGGTGTGGGTGGGGTCACTTTTGGGGCTGGGGGCTCTGCCCTCTCAGCCTTTTTCTCCTGACGGCTGATACTATCAAACAAAAGCATTGGAGACCTTAACGTTTCAGTAGTTACGGTAGTCTTTCAAATGCCAAGTCGAGAGTCTCGATTTGAGCTGTAATGGTTGGGGTATTGTTTTACCTGGGGGCAGGGGGTCCAAGTGGTTGTGCAGGGGGTTTGCCTGTAGTCTGGGCAGGACTGGAGGCAGTCACAGCCTCCTCTGTGACTGGACCTTGGCCGGAGCCTGTATTCACAGTGGCTTCCTTATTGGCTTGTTCCGTCTATCAAAGATAAAGAGGCATTGAAATGAGACTGTTGAATCCCCCTCCCCCAATGTAAAAAACCCCCCAAACAAAACCCCAAAAACTCAAGCTCATTGGCAATAAAGAGTTGAAAATGGCCATTTTACGCACCTTGTCCCTGTTCAAACCGCGTACAACGTCTGACATTCGGTTTTCTAGCACCGGCTCTCCCTGTGTGCTGACCACACACCCAGGTAGAGGAGGGAAATTGGTGGCAGCCAGGTCAAACTTAGGGGGAGAAACCTTGACTTCAGCTAGCGGTACGGGCCTCTGCAAGAGGAAATGGAAACAGAGTCAACATACATGAAAAGGCTGATGGAGGCGCCCCGCGTTTTAAATTCAACACACAAATTCCCATGTCTCTACGTTGCCACGCACCGTAAGCCGATCGTCCTCTCGCCTCCTCCTCGTTCCTCTGTAGGTGGTGCTCCGCCTGCAGTGCCAAACAGTTAAGTGTGTGTGTGTGAATATGCAAAACAAGACCTCAAAGTACTACCATGTCAATCAAAGCGTCACCACTGTGTCAGGTCAAACTAATGAAATGCAAATCAAGGTCATGTTCTTTGAGCGACAACATAATGATCTGGGGCCTCATTTATAAAACTGTGCGGGGATTCTATACTAAAAGGTTACGTGTGCACAAAAGACGAAAATGACGTATGCACGGTTTCATAAATGACTTTTTTTTTTTGCACACCTGTATGCAATTCTCCTTTTATTAATCCCAATCAACTCCTAATTGTGTGCATGTGAACACACCTCAACTTCCATCCTGGTATCGCCCAGTTAGCCATATATGGGCAAGAAATGGCCTTCATGAATATTTATATGCATGTAAATGTGCTGATCACGCTTCCCTAGTGAGAAAATGGTCAGAACCCAAGACAACTGTTTAAATAGTCTTCCAACAAAGCCAAAGCAGCCATTACGCACGGTCATTGCACCCTTTAATAACCCTGTGATAACCAATCAGTCAGTCAATCTGTCAAATTAATGTAACACCTTGAATTCATGGCAATTAATTGGGACACGTAACTTATGAGCATAATAAGTTGATTGTAAATGGGGAGATGGTTTAGATTATGGCCTGGATGTTCCTCTGGGATTTTATCCTATTAGAAGTCTGTGTAGTTTGATATGGAGCATAAAGAATTTATTTGAAGTGGCAATCAAAAGGTCCACACCTGATTTCACTGCTATGCTGAGGGAGACGCCATTTCGCTGTGTACAAAACGTGCATGGGTCAGAGTTTCCGTAGAGGTATGGAATTCTCCCGTCAAGATCTTTTCTTTCTTTTTTTTTTGTCAATCCCAACGTTTGCATGGAAAGTGGCGTGCGCATCTTTCAGGCCCCTTTTTTGTGCGTACACAAGCTTTATAAATGAGGCCCCAGGTACCAATAACTTGCATCTATTCCAGAAATTTAAAAATTACCTTCCACGTCCGGCCATGCTGCCGTCGTCGCTGGGGTCCAAGGAAGAGGAGGAGAGGTGTGGGAACGCTGAGCTCAGGTCAGTGGCGGCCTGTACAGGGTTGTTAGTGGTGGCGGCGGTGCTGGCAGCAGCGGGGGGCTGGGGGCTTCGCAAGCCAGTCAGACTCTCCAGGGGGACAGGAGTGACAGACGCAGGGGCCACCTCGCCTGTCCTCACCGGAGGCTTCACGTGGTTTCTGTTGAAGTGGGGGAACGGGTGCAGATGAGACATTCAGTGACGGGTGTCATTAGGGGGTAGCGGGACCAACCAGAAACCGGTGATTTGCTGGTGGAGCGGGACAGCATGCTATGTGCCCAGGGTGAATGTGCAGACATGCAGGGCATTTTCACCGATTGCATTTGTGGTCGTGATTGGGTGAAGGGTGGATGTGAGGCTCGGATGTCAACACGTGGCTTTTCGACAACCTTCACCTGATCATTTTATTCATGAGCAGAGCTGATGTAACGCCCAAGTAAGAACACGTGCTACTTAAAGCATCCTGACGTAGCGCCAAATAATACTCTTCACGTTTATGATGTTGAAAACTATGTTTGTGAAAACGCCAATTTCTACCTTGTAAAAGAAACAGAACTTGGATGCCAGCCAAATAAATAAGTTAAATGTTAGTATTTTGTCCTCTTTGACTTGGAAAATTGAGACGTGCTACATTTTCATATTTTCTGGAATTTGGGTTTAGCATTCCACTGAGAATCACACTGCTGAAGCACAACCTCCCTTTTTCCAATTCAGCCTTCTTGCAGACCCTCAGATCTCATAATCTGAACGCTCATCAGGACAGGAGTGAAGGCTCATGACTTTGGTGAGAAAGGGTAGAGCGAGCAAAGGGAGAAATGAGAGAGAGAGAGAGAGAGAGAGAGAGCAAGAGAGCGAGAGCCAAAGTCAATCATTCCACAGCCTGCTTCCCCTCTATGCGCATCATGATCTCATCATCAGGTCCGACTTGGGAGGAGTGCAATGCCAGATTACACGCCATTCACATTCACATTTTCAGTTGTAAAACTGGTTTTCCATTTAAGCCAACTCGCAAAGTTGCCATCCCAGTTCTTTGCAACAGATTTAAACGGCAAAGGTTCCAGACTAAAGCGTGACGGCTAGGCAAGCCGAGACTCAACAGCAGTCTCATTCGTGCGACCGCCACGTGAAACAGCACCACACACATTCCCTTGTTAAAAGCAAATTTCTTTGATAATATGCCCACATTACCAAAGGACACAGTGACAAATCAACGTACCAAAAAAAAAAAAAAAGAACATGAACAGCAGGATGGATGGTTAGTTGGGATGAGGAGACACGATTACATGTCGTCATGGAGATGGTGAAGTTTGTGTTTGGGAGCCAAGGTGGACGTTAATCCAAAAAGCAGATTGCTCAGAATGAGACAGCGGCTGCAGCCTTGAGGAGGCAGGCCTACACTGATCAAATGCCACAATAAAAGGCTTTCCATTACCTGGCAACAAACATTTATCACATTGATGAGAAGGATTATTATAGCCATTAAAATCTGACTGGCAGAAGGCATGGGCCCAGTTATGGATTTAGTCATTTGGCTGCTGAAGAATGGTAAGAGATGGAAGTAGAGATGAAGCTTATTGTATAATAACAGTTGTACCTGAAGGCATTTATTACATTCTTTCTTGAATAGAGGGGAACACTGTGGGGACAGTAAGCAGACAGGGAGTAAAGAGCTTTAATTCCCTGGTCGGGGTACATAGTCTTCACACAAAACTTTACTGCAGATGATCTGTCAGGCGTTTTAAACACTGTGCAAGCAATAAAAGTCACAAAATGTTAAAGCATATACCTCACTCATTGTTAAAAGGTGCCATCTGTAATTGTTAAAACCAAATAAAAAGTCGAATTACCACGTTGTATGATAAGATATAGTATAATGGTGATTTGTGCCTCAGTGGTGCCGTCTCCCTCTACTTTCTGGTCTTTGTTGTGCTTTGACAGCCCGTCAAACAGATCCTCCCCTCAGCCTGCACAAGCAGGAACACCGTGCTTCTTGTTTTAGTTTGTTATTGTAGTTCACCTCATCAACACTAGAGTGCCGATCTTACAGATAGCACCTTTAAGACAAAACCACAGACACTCACAAACTCACTGACAAAGAAGTTAAGTCCTTACCGGTTCCTGTTGAATGGGCGAGAAATATTAAGAGAGTTGGAGCCAGTTTTGTAGTGTCCAGGAGAACTAAATCCATTGACAAAGCTACTGTTGGGAAATGGTGCCTGCCAATGAAAAAATAAGTTAATGAATAAATTAATTAATACATACATTTAAAAAAACAAAACAAAGGAAAGAAGGGTTTGACCAACTCCTTGCCATTCAAACACAAACAAGCATTAGTAGTCTCTTAAATGAATATAGTACAGTGTCCCTCACCAGAGGAGTTTCAAAGTAGGGAGTAGGAGACGCCGTCCAGCTGGGAGGTACGATGCCATAGACCGGGTACTGCTGCTGGGGGTACACATGCTGCATGTAGAGGGGGGAATTGTACTGGGACTGGCTTTGGGACTGCTGGGCGTACATGCTGCTGTCCATGCTACGGTAGCCATTCTTTGCAAAGAAGGTGTTGATGGCCTTTATCCGGGCCTGTCAACAAATGGGGGGCAGGAGGGGGGGATCAGAGAAGGAACAGAGAGAATTAGGTAAAATAATGGCCAACATCTTGGACTGACAACTGGCGGTAAAGCAAGAATCAAAATATAACTTACCATGATTGGTTTTCCCTGAAATGTTTTAACTTCCTCCCTCAGATATTTGTACGCCTAAAGAGGAAGGAGAAGGCATCAGGCACTACGTGATACAAATACCCCAACGGCATATTTCTCACACACACACACACACACAGCGATTCAACGTCCGTTACCTGTTGAGCGTCCGTATCTGACTGGAATGTGATGTACCAGTTGTTGTTGTGTGCAAACTCAACACTTATCACCTTCGGACAGTTGTCGTTTTTGAATAGCGACTCCACTTCCTGAGAAGCAGACGCATAAATTGGTCACATGCACTTAAAAGAAAATATTTACAATTCTGTGACTCCAAATACATGCTAAATTACATTAATGTAAAAACATATTGTTACTATTTTCATGTGTTTAAACAGCACAAAATGACCTTACCTCAACAGGTGTCGTTTCAGGGACCTCCCTCAGGATAATAATGCAGCGTTTGTGATTAGGACGTACTTTTTCTCCCTTGTCGTCTACTTGTACCATAGGAGAGGCTGAGGGACAGGCAAGGCAAACCGTAGGACGTTTCAATCAAGCCATGTATTAGGCATGTCAAAATAGATTTGTATTATATAGTTTCTAATACTTGTATACAATATATATATATTTATTACATCTTAAGACATCCAGGATGAGGTCCAAGTCAGTGGTGAGGACCTTGATGCCCTCCATGCTGGCAATAGTCCAGATGGGTACAAACTGGTCACTGTCCATCTGGGACATCAGGTACAGATCCTTGGACAGATTTTCCCTGAAGCACACAAAAACAAACGCAGATAGATTGGACTTCTTCTGGACCTGGGATATAGGCGGTCGACGTTCAAGAACCACACCGCTACGAGGTCTTCTGGCTGCCTGGATCTTACCTTGAGAAGTAAAATTCGAGCTCTTTTTTCAGGGACTCCCGCAGGTTCTCGGAGGAGACGGGCTGCTCCTCGGTCTTGGAATCCACTGGGAGTCAAAACCAAAACATCAACAATGTTAGGAAAACTGGCAGCGTTCTGACTAGCATCATGTTAGTTTTAGCGCTGCAATGACAAACGTCACTGATGACACGACAATGTAAATAGGTACATTTTGCATATACAGTGCTTTGTTTTGAACATGGCTGCAACAAGCCAAAACTCCAAGTGTAAGCACAAGAGCTCCAAAACGGTGTCTAAAGTATGACAGAAAAACTGTCAATAGAAGCCCAATATGGTGCTTTGCTCACTGTGCAAAGCTGAAATGATATACCTGTAAATGATAGTACGACCACTTGATCTGGAAAAACAAATCCCAGAGCTTTGCAACAAGATGCAGCATGGCAAGTGTTACTCAGTATGTAAGCCAACTAGCTTGCTCTTTATTTAGCAAATGCAAAAGTGCCAATTTCAGATAAATATTTGAAAAAGCTATAGTATATTAAAAGACAGTTGATTTTCCTGCAGTCCAAATTTATTGGTGGCTTCCTTGAGTTTCCCAGTCCACCTTAATGAGATCCTTGGCAACCAAAGGTGCTCTACAAAAACTGGATAGGTCAATACGCCAGAATGTAACGCAAGTGTAGTTAGCAATACCTGCGATGCAGTATCTAATTTGGTCTCTGAACTCTGTCTTCATGCAGAATAAGTAATTATTTCATGATATAGACAGATGTCAATAAAATTTAAATGTTCCATTTTCCCCCCTCCAATTTTTTAAAATTTAGATTACATAACCCCCAAAAAAGTTAGTTGTTGCTCTAGTTAGTTTAGGCCTGTGAAGACCAGGAAGTGCGATGTGACGAGACTGACCCGAGGTCCCTGTGGTGGACTCAGCAGGGGAGCAGCCGAGCTCTGTGGGTTCCATTCCATTCACTGCTATCTCAGCTGTTGTAGTGGAAGCACTGTCCTCCACAGTTGTGAATCCCACAGTGTACGGCTTGCACCCGGCAGACAAAGGCTCAGAATAACCTGCGAAGAAGACCAAGAGTTCCACTTAAAACGGTCATTAGATAAACCATCATTTCCAAATTCACCTTGTCCATTTCTAAGTTCCATATCCCTGTATAATTCCAGAGTGAATAGATTTATTCACTCACCATTTTATAACTTTAGCTATGGGCTAATAATACTTAGAGACATATGCAAAAACCACCCATACTTTTAAAGATCTCGAAATTGTCAAACAATAATATACATTCTTTTCATGTCAGTGCAGGAACCCTCTATACAACCATGCAAATGCATGTTTGCGTTTGCACCAGATGTTTCTGGTGCATGTTTAGTTGTGTTGAATGAAGTGCATCTCTCACCCTCAGTAACATCCGATGGGGACCAATGAGAGCCGTCTGCAGCAGCCTCACTGGGGACCACTGAGATCTCCTGCCACACCTTGGCATTAGGGTTCAGACCAGCGCCCTTAGAGGTGACCTTCAAAGCAGAGACAGCACTTTCAGTTTTAAATTCACCTGTTAAACACTACACATAAAAAGGTTTGTCCGTTACTGAATCCAGCTTTTAAAAACACAAGGATTTTGGCAAAAGTGACAACTGCATAAGCAAATGTAGACCGCTAGTATTTTTACGTGCAACAGTGCCTGTCAGTTTGCTCCATAAGTAGATCTCTGCAATAAAAAGTAAAAAAACAACCAACAAACAACCAAACAAAAAACCCCAGCTTTGAGCACCTTTTTTTGAGCAGCAATGCACCACAAGTGCATCATAGCATGAATTTGATTGTCCAATTAGTTTATCTGAGCATATTCCCTAAAGCACAAATTGGACATTTTCAGGTGTCATTCTACACTAACACATTGGATAGTTGGATAGCATGTTCCATGTTGGGCCCATCAAAGGTTACTCTACATGAATCCATATTTAGTAGTGGAGTTTTAAGGTATCAAATCAGTCAATTTTGTCATTGGACAGTAAGCAAAAGAAATTTAAAAAAAAAATTAAATGGCCTCTGACTTAACCAAAACAAACACAAAATACATGTTTGTCCTCAAATATATAGAAGTTCAATCCCATTGTTATCCTATATTTCCGACAAAATATAGGCCAAAAGACTGTATAAGATAATGGATGTAAGCCGTTTACAATAACAAAAAGTACACGGGTGTAAACATTCCAATTTGCAGGCTTAACCTACAACGTTACACTGGCAAGCTCATTATCGACAGATTCATGACTTCAAAATGTTACGAAGTGTTTGTAACACATTTACACAATACCGTTACATCTGTATTACATGTGTGAGTGCATACCCACAACCCCCTCTCCAAAAAAAAAAAAAAAATAGGTACCGGACTACGCAGCAGATTTAATCAATCCACAAGATAATATTGTGATAAACACGTGGCCGACGGTCCCAGACGATAAAGAACATATTCTCGTTCTTACCTCGAACAGCAGAATCATTTTAAAACCTGCCTCGACTTGGTCCAAACAGGACACAAGACCCACTTTCCCCCCAAAAAACCCAACGCGGTTCACTATAAACGTCGTCGGTGTAGTCAAAACACCAACAACGAAATCTAATCCGAGATTACAAGAGTAGGGGACAGAGGTGAAGACGCTCGTTTCCCCCCGTGTTTACCGCCAACTCAAACCCGCAACACGCCGCAGTTGGAGGGGAACGTTGTCAATCTACCAGTCTCACCGAATGAGGACCGCCGCTGCGCAACACTCGCACAAAAAAAAGCGGTACCTTCCCACTTTGGCAACATGTCTGGGGAGTCCACAACACGTGTTAGTTTTCTTTCCATTTCCTATCCCATGAGTTGGGATAATAACAAGAATAGAGGATTTAGTGTCTGTTTTTTCGCCCCCAAGTAAGCTTTCTTATCTTTTATATCTTGCAGAGCTTAAATGTTCATTACAGAGTTGACACTAAATGCTAGCACCCCCAATGATAAAATGAGTGATAGTTTATGGCCTTACGTTGTATTCACCTTCATCAACATACGTAGTTACAGCTTTGGAGATTGCCTGTGTGTGTACTGTATTCAAGGAAACACCAGACTCCTCCTCTATCAAACAACCTGTAGATTGGCTCAAGAAACACTGACCACGCAGAGAGGTCTGCGGCCGAGAATAGCACGCATACTGTACATTTCAAGACCCTCGGATGTCAACGAAAAACTAACCGAGAAGTACCGAAAAGCAGTCGGGGCAGCTATTTATTTAACAACGAAACATCACTAGCCATGTTGCAGATTTAACAGCCATATTTTTTGTGAGATTGTCACCTGCCAAAAGATCCACCCCCCCCTTGTTAGCGAAGCGCACCGGCCTGACGAGAACAGCTGCCGAGAACGATTTGCCCACATTTCTTCCTAAAAAAAGTACCCAAAAATGTGCTAAATGGTTACACCTACACCGAGTTTGAGACATTAACGTTAATTTAATGTGCAAGTTGTAGCCGAGACGCACGGTTATATACATGCTTCTCTGTGTTAAAGGCCGTAGAGAGCCAAGTCATCTGACTACGCTGCGTAGCAGATAGGCCGTATCTTACAACATGTTACACAGCTAGCTAGCGGTGTGATTAGCTAATTGGTAACGCTAGGCAAGTGAATGATCATGTCTCCTTCGGCTAACCGTCGAGGCGCTAAACACCGTCCAACAGTTTAGGGACAATAACTCAATGACTGCGTCTACACTCTAAAAACAGCTTTACCACGATTTCGCACTTGTGTCATAACTTTAGCCAATGATTACTCAGCAAACTACTTAATGAGTTTGCTTGCTCCTGTAGTTAAGCTAAGCTAGCGTCCGACTGCTACATCATTTGTTACCCGACTGATTTTATGGTGGATTACAAGCGGTGTTGTGTGTACTAATGTCTGGAATAATCTATGCGAACCGTTTCCCCTGGTTAACTAAAATCACTTTTGCAAAAAAAGAAAAAAACTCCATCGGGTTCGACGTTTCAATTAGCAAAGGCACGTCGGTTTACCTCATTCACACCACCTCAACCAGCCGACAGCACGTTAAAACTTAATCGGGACAAAATATAACAACCGAGCATCAACCATCACCTAATAAATCACCATAAGGGCGCATAAGCGTCCCGGCTGCGAAGCAATTATACGTCCCGGTGCGGATATATATAAACCCCCAACAACAACGACGGCGGTGTTGTAACGAGCAGTAGCCATGCAGCTAGCTTGTTTTAAGAAGGCCGCAGCTCACCATGCCGCCTGACCCTCCCTCGATCCCGAGCGGAGCCTCGTCCTTCCCACCGGTCTTCGGTCCCGGATCAGCCTCCTCCTGCAGCAGCGGCGGCTCTCCGCCCTGATCCGAACTCATCAGCCGCTCCTGACTCACGTCCTACCCCGTCTCGTTCTCCCGGCCCCGCCGCCACCGACGCCGCCGCCTCTCTTCTCCTCCAAAACCGCCCCGACTCGGGTTCAGCGGTCTGTCCCGTTCTGCGCTGCTTCCACTAGGGCTGCTATGAATCAACGAAACGGGCTAACGTCAGCTAGCGGCGCGAATCGAAACCTCGTACGCTGAGATACTAATCGTACGAGTGATCGCAAAGCATGGCGTCTCTTAGATCGTCGCTCTCGTCGGCGTTTCCTCCCGATTTTCACCGCGAACGAGATTCGTGAGGCGCATTCCTAACCGGGCGACCGAAGCGGACACTGGGGACACGCACCTTTCCTAAAGCGCAGGCAACGACGGTCCGCCTACGTCCCGGCTGGCATTGCGAGCTACAGATGACCTTTCAAAACAACGTTTCCTTTTCCTGTTGTGTCAAAATTAATTAAAAGTGCCGCGCTGTGTGTTTTCGTAGCAGCGCCGGAGTGTTTATAAAGATCAAGTCACGGTTCATTTCGTTGATTGAAACAGCCTATTGAAACAGTTAATTTTATCAATGCTCGTTTTATCTGTTTTTTCAATTTTTGGATTGATTTTGATTTTGATTGATTTTTGATTGACATTTTTCACTGTTAAATAAATAAACATCTCGTGATACACTGACTTACAGTGTGACAAAATCTCACATGCATTGTGAGGTTGTAAAAGGTTTAGTGACATGATACTTTTGGTATAATTTCAGCCTCTAATATATCTGACAAAATAAATGCAGATCTATGTTTTTAAAACATTTCTGTTTAGTGGTCAGTACAGGAGGAAGAGCAAATTTCAGATCCTTTGATGTGGACAGGCATGGCAGAACCACGGGCATAGTGGCATGAGTCAAATATTTATATATGACTCATGTAATAACATGCATGTTACACATGCTCTTAAATAAACGCACCAGTGAAAGCTTATTTACCCTAATGTGTGATTAATAACTTAAGTTATCAAAAAAAACTGCTGATAAGACACCTGCTGATAAGGCTCAATGCTTTAAAAAGATCCCAGTTAATCTTACCTGCACATATGGCGTAGGGCCAGAGTGTTGCTTGCTACAGAAATCGGAGTGACTTTGCCACTGATTACGTTCACAAAGACGGAGAATGCATTCCACTGTTACCCATCAGACATGAATGTGTAAGGGTTAATTACTTGCTTGCAGTGCTAGCGTAGATGTAGAAGCACTGAGATGTGCCACAAATAAGCTTTTCAATATCTCCAGACAAAACATGAGATGATATTTAATCAACACTAGTAAATATAATTGTTTAAGTGCGACAAGGAGAACCATTGGAAACAGGTGATAAGCATGATATGTAATGTGACATGCCACATTACACTGAGTCTCCTTTTTTACCTATACAAATCTGGCTGTGTTGAGCGCTGCAACTTGTGTCAACATGCTGGCATTATAGGTATTGACTACATACACAGCTGCCTGGCCCACTCCATAGCTGGGCACTGGCTGTGTACATAGAGCTTCTGTGACTAAATTGGTATTCCTATTTGGTGGTTGTGCACAGTCACACCACTTTGGTGTTTACTGTGCATCATAGCTGCAAAGCCATAGCTGCAAGGTCAAGACAAGGAATACTTTACTTTATAGTACTGTAACCAGAAGTCCTGCCAATGGGTTGTACCATACAGGTTTTTATCTGGTGTCAGGCTTTCAGACTTGCAATATGCAAACTAAGAACAAGCTGGTCTGAGTGGTTATTACAGCTCTAAACAAATTTTCACATTGAAATTTTACAGTGGTGTAGTTGTGCTCCAGTAATCGTAAACCAAGAATCAATAGAAGAAAATTATGATATATCTTTAATCTCTTTATTTAGTGCACAAGAACCTGCTAAGAAAATAGTTCATTGAACACAAACAGCGAGATGAAAAATTGGAAGTGCAAGACAACATAGTTCTATTAGAAAGTCCACCTTAAGGATAAGAATGGCAGCAGTTCCTCTACCAAGGCACACGGACAAGAAATTAGATACAAACAAACATTGTAAATGAAAAAGAAATTGCTCTTATTCCTTCATCTACTCCTTGGGAGCAGACATCTGTCTGTTGTGTCTACTTCTCCAAAGACTTAACTACCGGACTCCTCTTGTTGATCACATGCTCCATGTCAGCGTGTTCAGATGTGTCCAGTTTGATGTTGTACTTGGCCAGGATCTTCATAATGGGCCTGATCTTCAACCACCACTGTGTCTTCGGGATGCGGTGCCTGCGTCAGACATGAGAGGTGTAAAGAGTCATAGGGGGTCGTAGGGGAGATTCCATGAATTAGAAATTAATTAATTCATCTTACTTCATGTATACAACATACAGTTCATTTTGTCTGTTTGTAGTTTAGCATAACACATGGAATAGATATGAGTCTTACTCAAAGTCAGTCTGCTCTTTAAGGTCAGTGAGAGGCTGGAAGGTGAGCGCTCTCTTTCTCATGCCTAGCACACAGGCAGAGTCTGGTGTGTTAGCAAAGATACGACCTGGAGAACATAGGAATCAAATGGCTCAGTTAAGACTCTATGTAAGGCCTTCTATCATCCACCACCAAGAAACAAAGTGTTGTCACATGGTGTCAATGTTTTAAAACCACTATGAGTAGCATAAATACTTGTTGGATTTAAGTTTAATTCTCTAAAATTCTGAAACTCTACAGCTCCACATACCATGTCTGTAGCACTCCTTCAGTTTCTGAGTCAGCCACAGGACAGACTTGGCACCCATTTTTGTGCCAAAGTTCCTGTCGAAAGGTGTAGGGGTACCACCCTATAGGTGACAGATGACATACAGTTGTATGAGCAACCAATCATATTGTAATCCATAAAAACAAGGATAAAACTTGTTCTTCATACTTAGTGCAGTTTTTCAACTCTTATGCTGTGGCCCATAGGCACTCTTGTGCACGCTAACAGACCTGCTGCATGTGTCCCAGAACATTCTTGCGGCAGTCGAAGATGCCTTTGCCCTCCTCTGTATACAGGTTGAAGATGAAGTCAGTGGTGTAGTTGGCATTGCTGTTCTCATTCCTGTACAACCAAGAGCAGATAGAAAGGGGTATAATAAAAAATAATTAAAGTAAATAACAATAATAATAATAATAATAATAATATTCATCATAATACAATCATCATCATCATCATAAAAATAATAAGAAATAATGAAAGCAAATAATAATATTATAACCATTATCATCATCATAAAAATAGTTGGATTTGTATTGTAATTGTACTGTAAAACTGAATTTCCCCAAGGGGATGAATAAAGTATCTACTGTATCTATCTATCTAAACAAAATAAACAAAACCAACATATTAACAATGAGCATTAAAGGAATCCATTAAAGGAATACACCAACTTGGCGATGAGATAAGCCTAATGCTAGTCACACTACATTTACTTAACGTTATGTACGCCAGAATGTTAGCATTGGGCACCGGAGCAACAAAAACAATCTACCAGAGAAAGACGGAAGGTTTTGGTGTCTGTGTTCTCATCACATAACCAGTAAGTTGTCCAAAATATGAATGATATTGATACAAACAAATAATACTACTATTGCACTACAATAACAAGAAACTAGCTAAATGCGACCTCATAAAAAATATTTTTCAGTCCTCTCTCTTGAAAGAGGATAAAGGTTGTTCAAGTTCAAGTTCAGTTCAAGTTCAAAGTGTTTATTGTCATGTGCACATTATAACACAGGGTCATTCTGAGCAGTGAAATTCTTAAGACATGGCAGGCATCAACTACATAGCAGGCATAGACACAATATATATATATATATATATAATAACATAGTAAGTAAAATAGATAAGTAGCAAAATAAGATAAGTAAGATAAATCTGTGTACTAAGTGTTAGGAGAGTCACAAAAGGTTGCTAACCCTCAGGCAGGTCATTCCAAACTTTTGGGGCTATGAATGCAAATCACCTTTCGTGTCTTTTTTCAAAACAGCTTTGTCTGTTGATCTAAGACTATGCGTTTGTACATAGGGAATTGAAAGTCCATCATATAAGCTGGGGCCAAGCCGGTTATTTATTCTCTGGGTGTTACTGAGTGGGAGGTTGAAAAGGGCCTTGATCTTTCTCTAAATGATATACAAAATGCAGCAGACTTTCCTTGGAAAGGTCTGTACAGGACACAATAACTACAATTGCAATACCCCTCATATGAAATGAAACCTACCTGAGGATCAGACCTCTCTTCACTGTTGTCTTCATCTTCTCCAAGAGATGTTCGACGTTCGTCTGTAAATCAAGTCCCAAGTCAAGTCAGCAGGGAAACGACTCTACGTACAGCACATCTCTGTTCAGTGAGTAAAGACTCTTTCACATTAACCTCTGTGTATATAAAGTCTCCATTAACGGCTCTTAACTTACTTCCAGGTCCCTAATGTTGAATTTTTCTTCATAGATGTAGGCAGCGTCAGCGCCGGCAGCCAGACCGGCCATGGTGGCCAGGTAGCCACAGTATCCACCCATGGTCTCAACGATGAACACGCGACGCTTTGTGCCTGCTGCAGACTGCTTGATTCTGTCACAAGTCTGTAGCAGAACAGAGAGGAAAGGTTTTAACGTCCTGTGTGTGTGTGCGTGTGTGTGTGTGTGTGTGTGTGTGTGCATGCGTGCGTGCTTTTTTTTACATTTTGGCATTTAGCTGACACTCTTATCCAGAGCGACAAACAGAAGGTCAAACAGTAGAGTAGCAGACATAATACAGTATATCTCAACCATCATCACAAGTAGCCTAATAATAGAGAAGCGCCGTGAACATCAAGGCAGTGCTAAAAACAAGTAGCCTAGTAGTAGAGAAGTGCCAATGCTAAAGAATTCAAAGAGTGCTACTAACAATTGCTAAAGACAGGAGGTTATGTTTTAATTAGTTAGTGTGGGAGGGAGGTGTTGCCACGGTACTGACAGAGGTGATGGTGTTGAGGGCAGTGTCGGCGCCGATGCTGAAGTCAGAGCCGGGGACGTTGTTGGAGACAGTAGCGGGAATAACCACGATGGGGATGCACAGCTCCTCGTACTTCTCCCTGGCCTGAACCATCTCTAGACCACCCACGTAGGCCTGCAGCACAGGAGACATGTATCCGCGCGTTTGTTTGTGAAAGACTGGGAAGGAGGTCAGGCTTGTAATCTCGTTTGTCTTTTGTCAATAGCGAACGCGGAGAAGGCAGCGAATGTGCAGGGCATCGTTTACGTGGACTAATGGTTTTAAAGAGTGGGATTTCCTACCTCGAAACCACCGATGATCACCAAAGCATGGATGTTGTGCTTCGCAATATTCAGGCTGATCTCCTCCATAAGCTTAGCCGGCAGAGTTCTTTGGACAACAGACAACAGACAACAGCGTGACCAACTTGTAGAGTTACAACAGAAGCCTATTTCTCTTTATGATCAAGCTGTCAATTAGTTGCAATCAAGAATATTTTACCTCTTGGTGCCCAACATCGACCCTCCCATCCCAGTCCAGCCACTCACATTAGTCCAGGCGATGGGCTCAATCTAAAACAAGAGTTATAATATATAACATATTTAGCAGCTATCATAAATGCATACATAACCATTCGTGTTGATTTTACTACTACAGCAGTGTAACGGTGCCTGTGTTTAGGTTGTTGTAGCAGGTCTGAAGTGAAAGGGGCTTGGCTACTATACGCTCACCTGTCCGTGAGCCAGACCATCAAAGCCGTCGTGGACAGCCAGCATATTGTGGCCCTGGATGATACCCATCCTGACTGCCGAGCGGACGGCAGCGTTCATTCCAGCGCAGGGAGCGCCGATGTTCATAACGGCTACGTTGATGTTGCTCTGAACCAGCAGAGAGATAGAGACGCATGAAAGTTGCGGGGAAAAAAAAAGGTTATTAGCGCACCGAGTCAACGAGTGATCCGTTCATGTTGTCAGTTTTCCACGTCATTCGCTCATCGTTCCAAAGAATCTTCACTTGTGCCTGGAATACCTAGATACATTGTAATGTTTTAGAGAAAGGTTGCTCCTCACCTTAACGTCTGGGGGGTTGATGTGCGCCAGCAGCTTGTATGTGTTCCAGTTGTTCTCAAAGCTCCTGCACATTGAAAACAACACACAGCTTTAGTGGCTTTCTGTGCTTCATTGTTTATTATTCATGAAACAACAGTTAGTAGCAAATATATTTAAAAAGGAAAACATTCTTACTTCCCCCTTAGCTTGATAGCGTCCTCAAATCTGCCCTCAGCCATGGCGGCAGTGACATCCTTGGTCTATCAGGGGATGAGAGAGCGATAGAGGGAGTGAGAGGGAGAAAGACAGCGAGAGAAATCTGCCTCTATGTTAGTACGGACCCCCTTAAACAGATAGGCCAGAGTTAAACCGCAAAAACGTTATGTCCATAGCACTAAAGATGGCAACTTACCACCTGCACACACTCCATGAGGGGCAACCTAATTGCCTGGTTGCCAGACAGGCTGACCACACATGCGGGGGTCTCTGGCGTGGCCTCAAGCAGCGCCATCACAGCCTCCACACCCATCCTGCTGCCCTGGACGACAGAGACACACACATACTACATAGTCAGATCATCAGGTGTCGGATCATCAGGTGTGTGTGTGTGTGTTAGAGAGAGAGAGAGAGAGACAGACAGACAGAGAGAGAGAGACAGAGAGACAGACAGAGAGACAGAGAGACAGACGGACAGATTCTCGTGATAAACTTACCAGGATTCTGTCGAAGGCGGAGGGCGTGCCTCCTCTCTGTACATGTCCAAGGACAGTGGCCCGAGTATCAAAGCCAAGTCTGTCAGTCACCAGCTACAGGCAAAACAAAACAAAGCGTTAGTATCTCGCTGTGCCTATACAACTATGAAATATAAAGGTTACCCTTCTGTTATGAGGAGGAGGAGCTCGCCTTTTTAATCTGCTCAGAAGTAATTGGTTTGCCACCTCTGGCCATGGCACCCTCAGCCACAATGATCACATTCAGACGACAGCCCCTGCCCCTTTGCTGAAAGGTCAGAATAAAGAATAATTTATTCATGGATTTCAAATGATATGTAACATAAATTATATGTGACCTGGATGATATGTAACATGAATGATATGTGACATGAATCTTATGATCATGCTGTGAAGATGAAGTTTAAGCCTAGTTTCTGGTTCCTTGGTGTGTTGAGACATACATCTGTCAGCCTCCTGCACAAGTGTTCTTCCCAGCCATCATCTGGGGGCATCTCAGGAATGAATACCCAGTCTGCACCGCAAGCTAGGGCTGTCACGAGAGCCAGGTACCTGTAGCAGGGAACACACACACACACACACACACACACAATTTATCCTCAGGTGTCCTGAGCTCATGGAAAGATGCTTGTCTCCTTTAGTCTCTCTCTCTCTTTTTTCTCTCTCTCTCGCAAACACACACACAAACACACACACACACACACACACACACACACACACACACACACACTTCCCCAATCCACAAGCTCTTGTTCCCTGGCTCTGCCCTCTTGTTGGCCCCTACTGTCCCGATACCATCGGTATAGGCCAAGATTTGTCTGGTTGTGTTTACATTC